>JABSNV010000036.1:0-46785 GCA_024085815.1 Flaveria linearis | reverse complement strand
GCATTATTGTAACTTTATATACACTCATTAGCTTTAATAAACTCGTGTATTACACGGTTTGAATAAAAAAATTAAATAAAATAAAATTTTATTAACTATAAATCGATATCTACAATAAAATATGATTGAAATCTTTTATAATAAATAAAATAAAATTTATTTTAAAACAAACGTATATAAAAATATCATACTTAAAAAACTTTATTCTATAACTCTCAATTTTAATTATTTTTATTTATAAACATTTACTTTTTAAATATACTAATTATAAAATATTTTTATTTTTAAAAAGTTTGATGTTCTAAAAAGTTTCTAATTTCATGAAAATTATTTCTTAGAACTAACATTAGTAAAAAACAATCTCTTGCTTAAATTATTAAAAAACTATTTAATCTAAAAGTTAATAATATTATTAGTAATTAATGTGATTATTAAATATCATATAGAAGCAGAAAAAATTATTGAGGAGCAATTAGTGTTGACATGTGTTTTTCTAAATACTTTTTATTAGAGTAGAGAAATTTGCAAAGGGCTTTCTATCAATCCATCATTTTTATCACGTTATTCGCCGGCAAAACTATTTTTTTTTATTCTTAGTAAACTTTAGTGTCTATATAATTACTTCAGCAATTAAATAAAAATATTGGTTGGAGGAGATGGTTAGAGTGTTTTATAACTACGTTGGTAGTTTTGGGTTTAGTTTTAGTTGATTCCCACTGCTTGTAACTTTTTTCTTAGGTAGCGTTCGTTTCAAAGAATGGAATGAAATTTGAATTGAAAATGGAATGGAAATGGAATTTGAATTGGAATTTAGAAAATCCTACTTAAATCTCACAATGTGTTCGGTTGTTATAATTAAAAGGAATTGGAATTTAATATTATAAAATGACATATACCCTTTTAATCAAACAAGTCTACTATTTTACCCTTCTGAACTATGAACTATTGAATCAAACCAACATTTCATAAACTTGCACAAAATCTTCAAACTATAAAAAAACCCAATTTCATAAAACTATGAACTATTGAATCAAACCAAAATCTTCAATAAAATTACACGATCAAGTCATCTTCTAGCTATGAAGTATAGATGCATAAAAAAACAAGAAGAATAGTAGAAAAGGAAGTTACTGGAAAGCATCCAGACGGACATTGCTGAAAGTTATGGATTCCACGGCGAGGGACTGGTGGTTGGTGGTTGCCAGCGACGGAGGCGATAAAACCTACAGATCTTCGTGAGATCAAACGATAGAGAACGACGGTGTTTAATGCGACGGTGGTTAAAAGACGATGAAACCGACAGATCTTTGTGAACCCTACAAATATTCAACAAGCGGTTGTTTGGTTGAAGGCGACGGTGGTTGAATGCGAACCGCGGCGGAGGACGGCGACCGACGAAGGAGGATGGCGGCCGGCGAAAGGGTCGCCGGCGGTGGTAGGCGACGGGAGAGGGGGGTTCAATGGTTGTGGGAAAGGGTGGGAAATGGGTGGAGGGGTAGATGGGTAATAATCCCCTCAATAAGGTTATTATGGTAATTTGCCATGAATTCCTGATGTTTTTAAAACAATCCCCCCAAGTTGGAAGGATTTCAAATCCTCTAATTTGAAGGATTTGGAAGGTTTTAAATTCAATTCCAATCCTTTTCTTGACGAAACGAACAACATAAGGAATGGAATCTACATTCCAATTCCATAGAATTCCATTTCATTCCATGAAACGAACGCACCCTTAATGTTTTTTTGGTATTATTTTTTCCCTTTGACATTTTTAATTATATTATGTCTTTTTACCGGTTAGTTTTCTTTGACTTCTTTCTTAGATGCTATAGTTAGATTGATAGGTCGCCACGTAATGAAGTTAGCATAACGATGCAATGTGTTATAAGCCACCACACTAATGTTATTGTATGATACTATGATCACCTGTTGCAACAAGTGGATCTTATGTTTAAATCATTTTAAACTAATGTGCAAGACGTCGGTATTCTTTTAATGTGTTTCTTTTATTTACGTAGGCGTGTTAATGCGGACTAGGCATGGACAAAAAAAGGGTTCGTGAACCGGTTCGGCGGAAAAACCGGAACCGGTTTCACTGGAAAAACGGTTTGGCCCAAACCGGTCCCAAACCGACCTGAACCGCCGATTTGTTACCGGTTTATAAATCCCCCCCTCAAACCGGTTTATAAACTAGTTTGAAAAGCCAAAAACCGGTTAAACGGTCCTAAAACGGTTGTAAAAAAAACCGGTTTCAAACCGGCCCGAATCGGTGATAGGTTTGAGTATCCGGTGTTTCAAACCGGGTGTAACCCGAACCGGTTTGAAACAAAACCGGTTTTACCAATGACATACAAACCGGTTCGGTTTCAAACCCGAACCGGTTTTGGTATATAAACCGGTTTGTACACCTCTATGCGGACATTGGTTACAAATTTCACAAACATGACCTTAATCACGTGATTGTCATCATACGTCCCGTCGTAGAGCGCTGCTAACTTTGCTCGTTAGTAAAAAAACAAAAATGCAAAATAATAAGACATGTAAATTGCATATTTCTAAGAATGAGTGGCTTTATTTTGTGAAATCAGGGTTAAAGTTTTTTAAGCGACATCATATTAGATTCTTGCTTTTTTCCTCCTTCATTACTGAACTATGACAATGTATAGACAGTATGAAGCTCATTAGTTTAATCTTAGTTGTAAGCTGTGCAGTTTAACAAACCGAATTACAGAGTACATTTAACACGTAAATAATTTCAAGTAGAGAATCATAACTATATAACATTTACAAATAATACTAATAAAAGATATGGTGAAAGATATTGGACCGTTATTTAAATGTACGGGAGTTTATTACATGCAAAACAATAATTTTTAATAGCCAATTTGTATTAAAAAAAAGTTTATTGGATCAAAATCATAAATAGAACAATAATTGATGTCGTGTTTCATGTTTATTGTACGTTTTCAATGCTTCCAAAATAACATTATTTATATGTCATTTCCTTCTCTCCCATTCGATGAATCATTGTAGACATATAGACTTTTTAATATATACTCAATAGGCTTGTGTTACACAATTTTTTTTTTTCGTAATAGCATTTCTGCCATTAATTTATTTGTTTATAGATTTAGATACACAACCTCATTGGTGTGGTCACATTGCCTTTGAAAAGTTTGTGTGTACGTAAAAGGGTTATCAAGAGAAAACACACACCCCTTTCATACAACAAGTGATGGATTTCAGATTGGCATCTTGGGTTCTTTTCTTTCCATACTCTAGTAATCTCTCTCTCATACACACACGATTGCAAGTGTTATTTTGACGCGTAAACCATACATGAATGATTAGGCATGCGTTTGTTTACATATAACACCTGCTCAAAAGCCATATATGAACGTTATGCGTGCGTTAATTAATTTACATGGTTTATAGTTTGTCTTGCAGATGCATGTCAAAGGAGATGGAGCTACAGAAGCTAATGTGATAAGACTCAATACATTGATGATGATGGTCCCTATGCCCACCATCATGACCATATGCATCAAGGCCATGTTCATGGTCATCATCCATCATCATCATCATCATCATCGTCATCCACAAATCAAAAGACCCTAGGCTCATGGTTTTCACTACATGTTACAAGATCTAAAAGTTGGCGAAACTATGCCATTCACTTTCCAAACCGACAACTTTCCCCGTCTCAAATCATGCCTAAAGAAGAAGCTGATAACATCCTTTTTTTCACTTGCTGATTGCCAAACCTTTTTACGTTGTTCTCATACTCCCAGGCTCTCCACAAGCCATAGCCATGGAAGACACACTCAAGAATGTGAGGTCACGCCCATCAAGGGCGAGACCAAATTTTGGCAACATCCTTAGAATCCATGCATGAGTTTACACGCGACATGCTTGGATCCAACACTCGAGTCGAAACTTTGACCACAACCCACCTCAAAAATCCACCAAGTGGAATCTTACAAAACTATAAAGTTATTGCAATCAATCAAAACATACCATCTCCAAAGTTAGTGGCATGTCACACCATGCCATACCCATATGCGGTGTTTCTATTGTCATAGTCAAGAAAGTGAGAACAAAGTGCTTATGGTTTCACTAGAAGGTGAAGACGGTGATTTGGTTGAGGCATTGAGTGTTTGCCACATGGACACGTCTCAGTGGAGTCGGGGTCATGTTGCGTTTAGTGTGCTTGGGGTTGAGCCAGGAGCCACCTCGGTTTGCCACTTCTTTCCTAGTGATAATTTCGTGTTCATACCCTCTTCTGCTACGATGTAACGTTTCTATATGTATAATAAAGAAGGGTTTAGTTGTTTACAAAACCTTTATTTGTATGTTTTACCTCTTGTTATGTTTAAAAGACTAGTAAATGAATGAATAACGATATTGGGTGTTTGATATGTTGATAAACATACTACATAAATTATTTTTATTTTTCACGGTATATTTCTGGGGTGAGGTTATTCTAAAAGTGTATTTTTGCTACAAAGTGTGAGAAGATACAATGAGGCTAAAAAAGTCACAAAAAATTTATATCTCACAATCTAAATCGAATTTTAAAAAAAAACACTTCGGAGCCTTTTTTTATCTCGTTGTCCTCTTTCAGAAAAAAATAAAAAAAATAATTTTTTTTCATTGTGTCATTATATGACACAATGACGTCATTATGTCTTTTATATTGACACAATGACGTCATTGTGTCTTTCATAATGACACAATGAAGTTATTGTGTCTTTTATAAATGACACAATAAAAAAATGTTAATTTTTTATTTTTTTTATTTTTTCGTTTATTTTTTCTTATTGAGGACGACTAGGGGAACAAAAGCTCCGAATTACTTTTTTGAAATTCGATTTTGATTGTGAGATATAACTTTTTTGTGTATTTTTTTTTGATTCATTGTGTATTTTTTTTACTCATTGTGTCTTCTCACACTTTGTAGCAAAAATACACTTTGTATTTGAACTTTTTTCATATTTCTGTTATTAATGCAAGCAATACTTCCGCCCAATTTAATAGACGTGAGTGTGTGATGCATATGATTGAATTCTGTGAATAAATTAAGTTGTCGAATTTTAAATAGAGGGAAAAGAAAAGAAAAGAAACAAAACAAAATTAATATAATGTGATTTATTTGTATACTTGAGTTTTCTGTTATTAATGCAAGCAATACTTCCGCCCAATTTAATAGACGTGAGTGTGTGATGCATATGATTGAATTCTGTGAATAAATTAAGTTGTCGAATTTAAATAGAGGGAAAAGAAAAGAAAAGAAACAAAACAAAATTAATATAATGTGATTATTTGTATACTTGAGTTTTCTGTTATTAATGCAAGCAATACTTCCGCCCAATTAATAGACGTGAGTGGTGATGCATATGATTGAATCTGTGAATAAATTAAGTTGTCGAATTTTAAATAGAGGGAAAAGAAAAGAAAGAAACAAAACAAAATTAATATAATTGATTTATTTGTATACTTGAGTTTTCTGTTATTAATGCAAGCAATACTTCCGCCCAATTTAATAGACGTGAGTGTGTGATGCATATGATTGAATTCTGTGAATAAATTAAGTTGTCGAATTTTAAATAGAGGGAAAAGAAAAGAAAAGAAACAAAACAAATTAATATAATGTGATTTATTTGTATACTTGAGTTAGAAGAGAAAGGGAAAGAAAAGAAAGAAACCTAACAAGATTCATATAAATTTTTAGGAGACTTGAAGTGATGATAAGGTTCTTGTTATGTGACTCGCATGTTACAGGTTTGAGTCATGAAAAGAATCTCTTGCAGAAACGAAGAGTAAGGATGCGTACATTAAACTTAAAGGGGTCTAACAGCACCCGCGTTCTACCTGGAGAGCCTTGAGGACTGAGTGTACTCTTAGTTTGAAATAATTTTCTTACTAGATGATATATAGTATTATTGGAGTTCTAAAAAAATTAAGATATTTCATTATTTTAATTTTTTTTTCTAAGATCTTTCTTGTTACAATGTATGCTTTACGTCGTACTCTTTCAAGGTATATTTGCTTCATTTGCATCCTGGTTTTTTTTTCATAAATAGTTGATAAAACGATTTCATTTTTCTAAGTTCATTGTTTTACCTTCCTTTCAACGTTTTGTTTAACCTAGTCAATTAAAGGAGGTAAGCACTAATGTTTTGACCAATATTACTCTGATTGCATCGGTTTTGTTTGGTTCACTAAAAACAGTCTTATTCATTCGTGCACGGATAAGCAATACAAATCTAGATAGTACAAACACTCTAGTGTCTGATCATTTCCTTAACACCAATTTCATCTTCTATATCTGTTTTGGTTAGCTCATTCGTGCAATTTCTCTACATCAACTTAACAAATCAGGAAAACTTTAAATGCTATAATGGAATTAAAGAAATAAAATCAAATACGAAAAATATGAAGTTATCATCGAGAGATGCAAAGGCAATATGGAGACGGAGATGAAGGGTGGAGATGGTGATTAAGATTAGGATTTAGGAATATTTTTATTGTATTTGTGATAAAGACTAAACATATTACAGGTTTGATAAATCTGAAAAACTAAATTTTCAATTCCTAAAAGATTGAGTAAATAGTACATATCAAAATCTTATTAAACTCTTAATAATAACTATATATATGTTTATGAAGCACTTTCAAAAGGAGAAATATATTGAATTTTAAATCATCTTAAAAGAAATTGTGAAATTTCTTGAACAGGAGAGGTAATAAAAATAGCCTATAGGTCTATTATTTCGACAATGGGACAACACTATATTTGGGCCAAAGAAAACAAACAGGCTGAACATCCCATTTCTTTTGTAAAATGCTCTGGCCCATGGTTTTGGCCCATACCATTTATACGGGGTTGATTTTCTTGTGTTTACTTAATAATCATGGTTAAGTTCATTAACTTAAGATTTTGTCTTTTTTACTTTTGGTTAATTTGCGCGCTTTTTGGGTGTTTGGGTTTGGATTCGATGGTGTTTCGGGACAGTTAGTACATAGATGGTCTCGTGAGGGTATCGATGGGTGCAGTGACTTGTGATTTGACAACGATCATTGATCGATGAATAGCAGTAGTAATAAAAATAAGAATAATAATATATATTCTATTAAGATACACTGCATTGAAAATTAAAACATAAATGATTTCTATTTGTTGATCATTTAGGAAGCTAGTAGGATATAATGACACGCTTTATCATCAACTATTTATAAATGTGAATAGACTAATTTGTTGAATTTTTAATAGTGCGTAACCGCAAAAAAAAGTTATTGAAATAAAAAAGTGAAGAAAACGAAGACCGATTGTGCTCGGTTGGTATTAATTTGGTACGATATTGTTACTCGAAAAGAAAAGCTCATCCCTACTACTCCCATTTCACAAAACATGTTTACTGACCTCCTTATAGACGGGCACCGTTCCTTCTATCTTTTTTCCCTGTCCTCCTTGTTATCTTTTTTTTCTCGTTTCTTTTTTGTTTTTTCACATCTGACCAAGAGTTCGAAAGTTATGATTATGATGAAGACGATCTTATGTACACGAACACCGGGGCCGCCATCATTTCTCTAGTTGGTTTAGGATTAGGATTTTCATTTCCAAGTTGATGTTAGTTTTCTAACTTTATAAACAAATAACACAAACACGCCACAATACCATATTAGAATCAACGTGTTGTTCATTTAGGGTTTGTAGTTGAACAAGTGTTGGTAAAAGAAAATCCAATTTAACCAGACTGATTGAAAATCCTTATGGCGTGGTATCGACTTTTAAAACCAATCAGACATGTCAAATTAGTGATCCAATTAGAGTGGATGATGCGGTTTTAAATACATTGATTGTGGACCGATAAAATCATTAAAGAAAGTCAATAAAAAGCAACATCTATCCAATATCACAAAACACAAACACATGACATTCAATATTCACAAGTAATTACCTACAATCATTCATAATATGAAAACTCCACAACACCAAAACAAGCCGATTATTATCACAATAGATATCATAAAAAGAATGCAAGATTTGATTGGAAAGAAAGTGGAATAATGTCACAAAGCATTTGTAGTGGGGTGTTATGGGCTTCACATGTGGTGTAGACCAACATTTGCTCCTACCCACTAAAGTTCAATCAATTTTGACTATTTTTTTAAAAGTCAACTAGAATATGATGATCCCATGTTTTGCCTGCAACATAGACCAAGTTGTCACGTGAAATAAAAGTAAATGTCAAATTGGGAAAAAAATAGGATAGCTTGAGGGTCGATAGTGAACTTATTTAAAGCAAAGGAATATTTTAATAATATGGTCCTTATGGAACCAAAACTCATCATAAACGACTCATTTTTTAGTGGCTATATTGCTGTCAAACCCAACATGTTTGATAAAAATTCTAGCTCCAAGGGCCCACTAAACACACATTTGTGTGAGGCTACTTGTTAACAATAATTATATATAATACTAATTATTAACTTTGTTATGCATGATAGGTTGTATAATATAATATAGGGGTTGTATAATATGATCTATATTACGAATTATTATCATGGTAAGTGGATGAACTTTTTGTCAAACTTGTAGATAAGTTTACTATACTATTTATCTACCAAATAGTTTACCTTGTCTACCATTTCTCATTATTTCATTGAGTGGAGTAGGTAATCATTATCATAGTTGGTGGACATGATAATTGAGTGGGGTAGGTTAATCATTACATTTGTGTAGTGCACATTTGATATGAAAAACTATAAATATGTGTGTCTTTGGTAGATGATGATCATCCCATCACAAAATATCATATCTCAAAACAAATAGAGAAAATGCACCTCTTGTATACACTTTCATAAGATATACATTTCTCTTCTTCTTGCTCTTACAATTCTCTTTAAGTTCTTAAGATTATAACACTAATCTTGTGTTAAATATCGTGGTATTATAACACGTTATCAGCACGAGAGCTCCTAAACTCGAATCAAGAAAGTCAATAAAGCATAAAGTCATCAACTAATCAAGGTAAGGGCTTCATTAAGTAAAAATATATAATACCTTATATTAAGAAGATGATTAAGATAAATAAAATAAGCATAAAAGGAGATCTTATTATGGACATCTTGATAACCATTTGGACTACTAACAAACTAACTTTTATTTATGCATCTAACTTTTGATTATGCAACTAACATTTTATTTTATGTCAACTAGCTTTTACTTATACATCTAACCTATTATTTATGCATCTAACTTTTGCTTATACAACTAACTTTTTTTTATTATTATTATGTTTACTAACATTTTATCGTACTAACGTCTTATTCTTATCCTAACTTGTTGTTCTTATTCTCTTTGATTTTTATAAACTAAATTTATGTTTTTATAACATAACTATACTTATCTATTTTATTTAAAATTAATGTCGATATATACAAACACAACGATCATATCCGTTATAAACGGTATATAGCCGTTGTACATAGCCGTTACAAACGGTTATGATTTCAACTATAAATTGACCATCATCGATTTATTTTCAATAAACAGATTATCTTTTTTCTCAAGTTTATCCAAGGCAATCTTTCAAAGATGATACACCCGGTTTTAGTACTGGCAACCATAATGCTTATTTTAATTCTTATCCCCATTGCTGAACTACCACCCGAAGAATTTAAACTTTTCTTATTTCTGTATTTGTTTATAGCTCTACCGCTTTATTGTATTGCAATGCTTATTGATATATATGGATTCTAATAATTATCTTATTATTTGCTTAATTCTTGTTTAGAAAGTAACATGTCAAACATTGCAAAAATTGAATTCCCAACTCTAACTATCAATGGGGAAAATTATATGCGGTGGACGGCCCATGTAAAAAGACATCTAAAATCCATGGGTGTCTTAGAAACCATACAAGAGGGGAATGCTTGCTCTGAACAAGACAGAGCGAAAGCTGACGTCTTTTTACATAAACATATTGACGAAATGCTACAATTTGAATATTCAAATTGTGAAGATCCGTATGTTTTATGGAAAGATTTACAAAGCAGATTTGATCACCAAAGGGAAGTTCTACTTCCCACTGCTAGAGATGAATGGAACAATCTTAGGTTTCAAGATTTTAAAAAGGTAAACGAGTACACATCTGCTTTGTTCAGAATATGCTCGACCCTTAGATTCTGTGGGCAAAAAGTAACCGAGGAAGATATGTTGGAGAAAACTTTCTTCACATTTCATGCATCAAATATAAACTTGCAACAACAATATAGGTTGCAAAAAATTTAAAAGATATTCTGATTTGAATTCATTTCTCCTCGTAGCTAAGAAAAATAATGAGTTTTTGATGAAAAACCATCAAGCTCGTCCCACGGGATCGTTAGCAATTCCAGAAATAAATGTTGCTACTAAAAACTCTGGAAGAAAGTGGGGACGAGGTCGTGGTCGTGGTTCTTTTGATAAAAGTTACCCTAATAATCGCAACCATTCTTTTAAGGGTAACAATAACTACCGAGGTAATTTTTATAACCGTGGCCGTGGTCGTGGCCGTGGATATGGTCGTGGTAGAAATCAAAGACCAGTCAATTATCATGCCCCACAAAATAACCAGTACAAAGGGAATGAAGTTACTAGGTCCGAAAACAATGACACTTCCTGCTTTAGATATGGTAGCACAAACCACTGGTCGAAGGCTTGTCGCACAGCTCCACATTTATGTGAACTATACCAAGCCTCTCTAAAAAGAAAAGAAAAGGAAGTAAACCATGTTGATAATTTCAATGATCTCAACGTGGAGTTGAACACTGCTGATTTTGACATAGACCTCTGAAACACATGTTGTTTGACCACAATAGTTATATGCAACAATTAAGTGTTTTTCTATCTTTAATTATGTACTTTTCTTGATGTAATGTTTTCCTACGATTAAATAAAGTCCTTGTTAAAATATAATAATATCGTCGTTATTCACTTATTATTTTTCTTTATATTTTCAAGATTAAAATGAACATCACTGGAGCGCAAGATCAAACAAATGAAGCAGATATATGTATAGCGGATAGTGAAGCCACACACACTATACTTAGATCTAAGAAATATTTTTAAGAACTTAAATCAACTAAAGGAATCGTTAATACAATATCAGGCCCTACAGACCTGATAGAAGGAGTGGGAAAAGCTAATTTAGCATTACCAAATAGTACAAAGCTTATAATAGAAAATGCTTTATTTTCCCCAAAATCAACAAGAAATCGTTAATACAATATCAAGGACTGTTGACAATGAAAAATATTTGCATATCATAAGCAAAGATCAAATGTTAGAAAAGCTACCAATGCTTCGGTCTGGTTTACATTATACACATATTAATGTGCCTCAGGCATATATGGCAGTTAAAGAAAAATTTTGTGATCCTGAAACACTTAACTTATGGCATGACAGATTAAGCCATCCAGGATCTGCAATGATGAAAAGAATAATTGAAAACACTCATGGGCATCCATTGAAATATCAAAAGATCCCACAATCGGATAAAATTCCTTTGTGTACATCTTGTTCTCTTGGAAAATTAATCACAAGGCCTTCGCCTGTGAAAATTAAAAAAGAATCACCCCTATTTCTTGAAAGAATTCAAGGGGATATATGTGGGACAATTCATCCACCATGTGGACCATTTAGATACTTTATGGTTTTGATAGACGCATCAAGTAGATGGTCTCATGTCTCTTTGTTATCAACTCGTAATGTAGCATTTGCGAAATTTCTTGCACAAATTATTAAATTACGAGCATATTTTCCTGATTATACTATTAAAAGGGTGAGACTTGATAATGCTAGTGAATTCACATCACATGCTTTTAATGATTATTGCATGTCTGTGGGAATTATTATTGAACACCCTGTTGCTCATGTACACACACAAAATGGCTTAGCTGAGTCGTTAATCAAACGTCTACAACTAATAGCTAGACCATTAATAATGAGGATAAAACTCCCTATGACTATTTGGGGTCATGCAATTCTTCATGCTGGATCACTAATTCGTATGAGACCAAGTGCGAATCTTAAATACTCTTCGTTACAACTTGTTTCTAGCAATGAGCTAAACATTTCCCATCTTAGAATTTCTGGGTGTGCAGTGTATGTCCCTATTGCACCACTACAACGCACAAAAATGGGTCCTCAAAGAAGGTTGGGAATTTATGTTGGATATGAATCAGCTTCCATCATAAGATATCTTGAACCTTTAACGGGTGATGTATTTACAACACGTTTTGCTGATTGTCACTTTAACGAGTCAGTTTTCCCGGCATTAGGGGGAGAAAAGAAACGACAGAAAAATGATGTCTCATGGTATGTTCCTTCATTATTACATCTTGATCCAGTAACTAAACAACATGAGACAGAAGTTCAAAAGATAATACACCTGCAAGAAATTACAAATCAATTACCTGATGCATTTACTGATACAAACAGAGTTACTAAATCTCATATACCAGCTGCTAATGCTCCAGCTCGAGTTGAGATTCCAAATAAGCAAATAAAGAACACAATGGCTCATGAATCTCAGAGACGTTTGAAACGAGGAAGACCAATCGGTTCCAAGGATAAAAATCCTCGAAAGAGAAAAACTCATGAAAAGGAAGTTGACCATAAAGTGAATGATGTTGATGAAACATTAAATACCCAAAACTCTCATGAGGAGGATTTGGATGAAAATAATAAAGAAATGTCAATTAACTATGGTCACACACATATTTTATGGAATCGAGATGAAATGGAAAGTATTGATGAAATATTTTGTTATTCCGTAGCAAGTGACATCATGAGTGGAGATGATGATCCAGAACCAAAATCAGTTAGTGACTGTCAAAATAGACATGATTGGGATAAATGGAAAGGAGCTATGCAAGCTGAATTAGATTCACTTAACAAACGAAAGGTCTTTGGACCTATTGTTATTACTCCGATGGCTGTAAAGCCTGTAGGGTATAAATGAGTTTTTGTACGAAAACGAAATGAGAAAAATGGACAAGATACTTAATCAGCTTAGCAGTCTCTAGAAAGTTAGAGATGCGTCTTATGGATGTTGTCACAGCTTACTTGTATGGATCACTAGATAGTGACATCTATATGAAAATCCCTGAAGGCTTTAAATTACCCGAAGCATTAAGCTCAAATCCTACGGAAATGTATTCCATTAAATTACAAAGATCCTTGTATGGACTCAAACAATCTGAAAGGATGTGGTACAATCGTTTGAGTGATTATTTAACAAGTAAAGGATACACAAGTAACCTTATTTGTCCATGTGTCTTCATTAAGAAGACAACATCAGGATATGTGATCATAGCTGTGTATGTTGATGATCTAAATATAATTGGAACGCAAAAGGAAATTAATAAAGCAATTGCTCTTTTAAAGAAAGAATTTGAAATGAAAGACCTTGGAAAAATCAAATATTGTCTTGGTTTGCAGATTGATCATATGCATAATGGAATACTTGTACATCGGTCAACTTATACTGAGAAACTCTTAAAGCGTTTCAATATGGACAAAGCAAATCCTTTAAGCACAACAATGGTTGTTAGATCACTAAATGTTGATAATGATCAATTCCGTCCTTGTGAAGATAATGAAGAGGTTCTTGGTCCAGAGATACCATATCTCAGTGCAATTGGAGCTCTTATGTATCTTACTAACTTTACAAGACCTGGTATTTCTTTTGCAGTTAATTTGTTAGAAAGATTTAGTTCAGCTCCTACTAAAAGACATTGGAATGGGATTAAACATATTTTTCGGTATCTTCGAGGTACTATTGATTTAGGCTTGTTTTATCCTAATAATTCAAAAGAAGGGTTGGTGGTTATGCAGATGCAGGTTATTTATCTGATCCACATAAAGCAAAATCTCAAACTGGATACGTATTTAAGAATGGAGGAACTGCGATTTCATGGCGTTCTCAGAAACAAACACTCGTTGCGACATCCTCAAATTATGCTGAAGTCATTGTACTACATGAAGCTTCAAGAGAATGTGTATGGTTAAAATCTATGACACAACTCATATCAACTACTTGTGGATTGGAGAAAGATGAAAATGCAACACCAATCTATAAAGATAATGCAGCTTGTGTCTCACAAATGAAAGAAGGATATATTAAAAGGGATAGAACAAAACATATACCACCAAGATTCTTTTCATACACTCAAGATCTTATTAAAGATAAACAAGTTGAAATGAGATACGTTCAATCTAGCAACAATTCAGCTGATCTTTTCACAAAGGCACTTCCTAAAACAACTTTCAGAAAACATGTTTATGATATTGGCATGCGGCACGTGCACGCAATGTGATGATCTACAGAAGACAATTTGAGGGGGAGTTATAAGCTGCACTCTTTTTTCCTTAGATAAGGTTTTTTTTCCCACTGGGTTTTTCTTTAGCAAGATTTTTAATGAGGCAGTACTTAAACTCTTGAAGTTTGAAAAGTGTCATCCAAGGGGAGTATTATGAATTATTACCATAACAAGTGGATGAACTCTTTGTCAAACTTGTAGATAAGTTTGCTATGCTACTTATCTACCAAATAGTTTACCTTGTCTACCATTTCTCATTATTTCATTGAGTGGAGTAGGTTAATCATTATCATAGTTGGTGGACATGATAATTGAGTGGAGTAGGTTAATCATTACATTTGTGTGGTGCACATTTGATATGAAGAGCTATAAATATATGTGTCTTTGATGACCATCCCATCACAAAACATCATATCTCAAAACAAATAGAGAAAATGCACCTCTTGTATACACTTTCATAAGATATACATTCTCTTCTTCTTTCTTCTTGCTCTTACAATTATCTTTAAGTTCTTAAGATTATAACACTAATCTTGTGTTAAATATCGTGGTATTATAACAATCTATGGGTTGTATTAATTTTTATCTTATTCATTTTTAATATTTAATTTTTTATTTCAACACAATATTTTTACATCTTTTACAATTTAGATCAAATATTTTTTTTACTTTTAGCTTGGGTTCTTATACTTTTTATATTTTAAAAGATTTACGTTTTACGTTTCGTTCCACATTTTGCGAGTTAAACGTCGCAGCTTGCGTGTGTGGTTCCGCGTTTTTACGCTTATTTTTTCCATTTAGCGGCCTTCTGAACACACTAGTCCAAAACCGACTTACTTATTGTTTTATATGTTTTATGTTTCGTCTAACGGTGGTGTGCCATTAGTGTTATGTTTCCTCCAAGGGTGGTTTTATTTTTTTTGTTTTTCTATTCGAGTTTTTCGGCGTTGGTGGTCACTAACGGTGGTGTGACATTTGGTGTTACTTAGCATAGTTTTACGCCCCCGCGACAACGCGGGGGGCTTAATACTAGTTTATACTAATGTCCTTAAAATCATTTTTATCTTTAAAATAGCAGAAAAAGTTAAAAATTTCACTATATTTTATTCTTTATAAATTTCTTTATTATAAATTATAAGGTCTATATATATGAGTTGAATACTAACTTTTTATATTTACCAACTCACTCTATTCTTCAATTATAAATTTTATATGAGTGTAAGAGAGAAAAAAATTAATTAAAAATATTTATTTAACTGAATAGTGATAAACACAAGAAATGAGATGCGTCTTAAAAGATGAATAAAATTTATGGATCAAGATAATTTTTAGTTGAAGTATAAATATAAAGATAAAGATAAAAATTTTACTGTGAATGCTCTTGTTAAATTTAGCTTCAGCTTATTTGGTTCTTTAAAGTTTTATAAATTAAATGTTAAGATATATAAAAATTTTCAATGAACAAAGAAATTGATGATGAAACATAGATGATATGAAACCTCAAGGGTTTTTATAATAACCATGAAACCTGAAGGGTTTTTATGATATGAAACCTCAAGAGTTCACGAACGCTGATTGGCTCCTCATGAGGGTGAAGTATATATGTATATACGTATGTATGCCAAAAACTATGGCTAATTAAAACAAATTTATTACAAGTTTATCGGTCATTAATTCCACATGATATAATTAAAGTCATTACAGGTAACATAACTCACTCAGCTTACTCCTTTTAATGGTATTTGGAGTTACCTCTAATACCAAGTGAACATTCCTGCGACAGGATGTTAATCGCCCGTACTGATTTTAATGCTCCTAAAAAACTCACTACTGTAAAGAAAACCCTTTAAACCGGTTTAAACCTAAGACGTTAAAGATTACAAACTAAACCAGAATTCCAACCGTAAAGACTCACTTATTGGAGTTGTTGGAATAGGAATCGAGTATAAATGGGCGTAGCTTCCAGACTCACTTATTTTGGTTTCACTTTACACAAACTTTATTTTTCTATTCAAATTTGATTAATCTTTGGTTTCACTTAATATGCTTACTTTTATATAACTTGATTATTTTAATATATTGTATTTAATGAAACTCCGAATACAACATTGCGACATGTTTATTTTTGTCAACCGATCCGTTTAAAAAATATTTATTTTCGGTTTTTCGCACACACGAGGTGATGAATAATAACCAACCTATTTTTTTTGGCTTAAGTGTCAGTTAACACTCATTTCCACAACAATGTACTTTTTTCTTAAATTCCAAACACAACGTTGTATCTGTATTTTCACATAACTTTTATTCTAATTATAAGTTAATCTGTTTCGTAGTCGTAGCGCTGGTAATAACCAATCAATTTGATTATTAAAACAATATGGATCGAGTATAAGATGCAACTTTTAGGAAGGAAGAATGGTCTTTTGAAAACCAGAATGGCCAAAGCTCTACACTCAAGTTTACGTACCACTTGAAGTACAAAATATTTTCATATTAGATAAATATATTATGCAAAAGGAATGGCCAACTCAATCAACTTATTATAACACTCACGAGTCATGACACCATCTCTCCATCTCTCTTATCACAAGCATATATTAGTTTATTTGTATGTATATAAAAGAGACAACAAGACATATTTGGTGTTTGAATTTTGAATATTCTATTTGAGTTCTATATAACATCAACATGGAGTCATAATGTCGTATACATTTATTTAGTAATTTTATATTCAAAAGATATATACATAGTATTAAAGCAATACAAAAATAACTATTAATTTGCTACATGTTTTACTATATTAATATTTTAGATACTTATTTTTGATTTTACCATGGATTACTTTGAATTAATTTACTTGATATTCAATTTTCTAGATTTAATATAACTCTAATTTGCGACCACAAAATAAATGTTGGGAAATAAGGGTGTGAAAGGGAGTAATTCTAACACCCTTGTCCCACATTGGTGTGACAAAAGAAATATTATGTGTTTATATGTGAAAACAAATGAAAGTTATTGAATGTCTTTATGATACCTTTTACACCATGACCTACCTACACGCATGGGGGGTTGCAAAAACAGGTTTCTGGCTAAAAATTTGGGTCACCCACGCACGAATGCAGCTCCAAAAAACTAGGTCTGCGTGAAGCTGGTTTTTGCTCCAACCCGTTATGGTTTATATTTGCTCTAGAAACTGTTGACATGGCAGACTCTTGGCTTTCGCATAACAGTTTTTGGCTCTTGGCACTTCGTTTTCCACGGAGTCCATTGCTGATTATTACAGCAGTTTTTCGTGCATAAATAACACATTCTGTTTCATTGCTAGACACTGAATAACACACTGATCTTCGTCGCTGCTTCATTCTAAGAATATTTCAGGCAAGTGGCAAGTCCGGCAGTGCACCGTCACTGTTGCGAACCGGTGTACCCTGGGACACATACGGCGAATCTGTTTAAGGGAATTGTGTCAAACATAAGCCCAGTTCATTCGTACTGCTTTGCGGTTTCTGTTCATATATTTTACTGTTTGCTAACAATAAACGTATCTAAACCATAACATGATACATTTATAGCAAAGTTACCCCGGATTTCTTTCGTACTATATTTTCATAACTCGTGTTTTTTTAATGACAGTTTAATCTTGCTCTTATTTCTAAGCTACACAATATATTTATGTGTGTATATGTGCATATGTAATACTTGTCTATTATAAACATTACAGCTTCCCATAAATGATGTTTCTAGCAATAGAGGCTCTACCATACTGGACCACCAACCTCAGTGGTCATTGTTCGTGTTTGTGTGATAGTAAAGTTTGACTTTTTATAGATTGATTCTCAATTTAAAAAAACAAATTTGTTAAAGTATTCTATAACACATTAAAGTACAAAATAAACCACTAAATTAACACCTCAGCTAACATGGCTGATGGTGAGTAATCTAGATTGTGCTTGTTTTCTAGATAACACTTATAGACAAACCTATAGTTTATTGACCAATATTTTATAATCTAACAAATATTTAAATTTAAATATTGAAGGCATCAATATCTGGACTATGCATATGGGGTCTACAAGTTGTTAACAAAGGACCCACAATTTAGACAAAGATTTATAGGTCAAATTGTTATCAATCTATAAATATTAGAGAACCCTAGCAAAGGGCAACATCAACATACAAAACAAAGGCATGATGAAATCTCTTTCAACTTTCTTGATCCTCTTCTCTCTTCTCTTGGTAAGAACCCATATATCCTAACTTCATCTTCATAGCAATTCTTCTCATCTCATAAGTGAAAATCATATCATCTTCTAAATATTTTAACACAAAACGAAGAAAGAATCAAACTGATAAACTTTTATTTCTGGTCGATTGACATCCCCTAACGACCACTATGTCAATACGTACCAAAAGGCGGTATTCAAAACCAATACCATTAGGTTGTTTGGAGCAAGTTTGACATGATAACCTATAAAAATTTTGTTCATAAACCCTAATATTGTGTTGTTATGTCATATAAATGACAAGGTTTTCAACAGCAATGAAGCAAGAAGCGATCCTCAAGAATATTGGAGAAGCATAATGAAAGATGAACCCATGCCAAAAACGATCCAAGATGTTTTGCCTATCAAAGATGGTACAAAAGTGAACAAGGATATATTTATCAGGAACTTCGACTTAAAGCCAAGTCTCATAATTTATCGCTCTCATGTTGTGTATAGTGAAAAAAACCATCACATCGTCTCTTCTTCAACATCATCTTCTCATGGGTTGAATTAATTAGTCAAAATTGTTTATGTTTATGTGAGGTGAAAAAAAAAGTCAAATCTTGATTAATAGTTATGCATGTGTTGTATCCTTTTCGGGTTCAGTTGTGGTGGGGTTGCTACTTATATAAATATTGAATGTTAGCATGATTTTATCATAGCCCTAGTGTTTTTGGCTCTTTAATCTTTTGTTGGGTTCAAACAAGATACTATAACAATATTCGACAAATATTTAGGCTTTTGAAAAACCACATATATAAGCTAAATAAATACAAATTGAAATTGCTTATAAAAAATTATTTATAAATACTTGAATTAGAAAAAACAAGGAATAATTTCCAACCATTAGATTAAAAGTAAATGAAGGCTATCTATGATAAAAACAAAGGAGTAGTATATCATAATAAAATCACATACAAATGCTAATTAGTAATAAGACAAGTTGGGTTGAATTATTGGATGTTATTATTGAGGTCTATAAGCATGTAGTCATACATTTTTTGTATCTATCATAAGACTCAAATTCTGACTTGAATCGATTGGTCTAAAACTATTTGGTTTCCATAATTAATTAAAAAATGATACGTAATATCTTTACATATATATAAGTTTTATATATTCAACAAGATAAGTATGCATTACATGCAACTGATGTCAACATTAAGATTGTGTGAACAGGGTCCTGGAATTCCCTTGATTTTAAATTTTATATATATGTATGTATTATGTATATATATGTATATTTCACATGTCAACTTTATGTTGTGTATGGAGATCATCTTTCAAAAGTAGTATTTCGACCCATGCATACGTCATACGAAATAAATTTTCTAATCAATATAAAAAATATAAGACTACTACTTAAGTAAACTCTTATGAAAGTTGTAAAATGAATTCTATTAGAAAAAAAAAAGAACATTCTGTAATATTTTCAAGACAAGAAATATTTTTTGTTATAAAACTTTTCTTGAAACAACATAAGTCTTTTAAGAAAACTCAATTACATACTTACATCCTTTTATTCAATAATATGACAAGTTTTTTATTTTGGTTCTAAATACATTTATAACAAAAAATCCTTAACACAACTGGTTAACGTAATGTATTGTGATATACTGACATATAAATATGGGGTGATCATGGATTCAAGTTTCACTTTTAACAAAATACTCAGAGTTGAGCCAAGTGTTTTTTTCCAGTAACGAGTTTCCTCCTGAGTAGGTTGGGGTGCAGTCACGGCGGGGAAACGGATAGGTGGCCCCATTAAGATAACAGTTATTTTTCGAAACAATGTCATACATTTGCCGTTAAAAAAAACATTTATAAATATCATAACTACCATTTATGACAATTACACGTACTAGTTATACATGTTTATTACGTCAAATTTCAACTTTCATGCATAAAACCAAATTAATCATATAAATTTAGGTGGAATCGAGAGTAATCGGTGTAAACATAAACATATACTTAGTAGCAACAACCGCTTTACTCTTTAACTTATTAATTAAATCCATGTCAAGTTTACTTTTATGTCATTACATCGTTATTTCATGAGTTCAATGACTTGACTGTGATAATAAAGTTTACGAAAATTCAACGATTATATTTAGAAAAAAGTATGTATCCATATTAAAATAAAAATTGAATTCGATTTTGTATCCATATTAAAGTAAAAAGTTGAATTTGATTTTGTTATCTGAGGTTTGACAAGATAATTATTTTTTCTTCAAAAATTTAACATCAATTTTAATTTAAAAGTTTTATTATTTACTTTTTGTATAAAAATTCATTGTTTTGGGGTAAATAGGATTATAACTAAAACAACTTATTATATTTTTAGATTAAAACTGTAACACCTAATTTAATTTTCGAAGATAAGTTTATGTTTATAATGTTTTGAATGAAAATGATATAAACATATAATGACAAATTATAAATCCTACCATTTAATTTAAGTATATATTAAAACAATATAAACAAAGAGTGGCGTGTTTAAACAATTCAACTTTTATATAGTCATACGCTTTTATAGATATATTATTGAAATCAATTTGTTTAAATTATATTTGTCATGCGTTATAAGTAATTTGTTAATATGTTAAAGTAACATTTGTTTTAATAATAATTTTTTTATTAATATCCTCATATTTTTCGTGTAACGAATACTTGATTAATTTTTTTTAACTTCTTTTAGTCAATTTATTAGTTACCTTATATATTCTTATTCTAAAACCTCCTGATACCCTAACTATAAATATAAAAGAAACGGAGTCTCACCCATCAGCATAAGAAGTTACGTCAGATATTTCAATCATATATAAAGGGTTATTAATGTGAGGCTAGATCACTTGAAGAGCTTTTGTCTCTTGGAACAAAGGTCTTGTGTTCAAACTTAAGCATTATATAAATTAATCTAACATAATAAAGCAAATAAGTTTTCACACGTGTAGCTATCTAAGATGGTCAAACAATTTAATAATGACATTAAATGTTAATTATGATAAATAAAAAATATGTTTATTTTAATTAAAAAACTTATTTTTTTATAAAAACAAAGTTTTATGAAATGTAAAGGTCGTTAATAGAAAGAACTTTAAAAATGATATTTTTTTAGAAAACCATATTTGAAAAAATGGAGTGTTTAGGAAACCTATATTTCTAAAAGCAAAAGTTTTTTAAAAATGAAAGTTTAAAAAATATTGTAAAGTTTAAAAAATATTGTTATTATATTATTACTTATAGTAGTTAAGTATATATGATTCAATCATATTTTATACTAAAAGTTATCTTATAGTTTTTAAATATAAATCAGTAATTGTTAGTTTAACATTTTAATTCAGCTGGTATAGTACATAGGTTTCTAAGTTAATTTGAAACATATACAAGTAAAAGTATAATAGAGAGTAAATTACAAATTATCTATTTTATTTATGTATGAAATTACATATTACGTCTTTTATTTTTAATAATTACATACAATTTCCTTATTTAAACAAATTTGCACAGATATTGTACTTTACACTAACTTTTATCTAAATATACGGTTAACCCAGTTATGTGTTTCTCACATACTTGAGGGGCATTTTTATTATTTGCTTTTCACATCTTATATAATAAAATTTTTAAAGGTTTATTACAAATTTCAAATGGATTTTTTTTACAAGATCGCTATCGGAGCATTGGTAAGTAGATAAAACCCATATTATTATTAAGCTTAATAACAATAAATTCAGTGTTTCTTTTTTCTTGATATTCCAACACCGAAAATCTTCGCCATCATTTAACGTATTATCCACCATTCAAGCCACTTTAAGTTTTTAAAAAGGCATTATATTTTTCTAAATTAAGTCTACATCTTTACTTTGTTTAATGTAATTTTAATGTCTTAATTCATTTCCTTATTATTTTTATGGAAGACGATAAATATTATCATCTGTGATTTATAAACACACTTTCATTTATTAACATTACTTTTTATTTGATATTTTTATCAAGCCAATCAAGAATTGAGGCTTGTTAATAAATTATATACTTTATTTTGGACATTCAATCTAGTTTAACGATTGCTTATTTAAAAAAATATTTTACTTTTTTTTACTATATTAGATTGAAAAGCAAATGATAAAAATATCACTCATGTGAGGATCACATAACTGAGTTAATTATGTATTTGAATGGTGGTTAGTGTAAAAAACAATATATGTATAAATTTGTTTAAATAAATAACATTGTATGTAATTATTAAAATTAAAAGACGTAAAATGCAATGTTATATGTTAATAAAAAAACATAATTTGTAATTTACTCGATAGATTTGTCACTAGAAAATTATACTTAAAAGAGTCGAATATTCGAATTCATCGAAGTTTGCACGGAATATGATGCAAACGTATTCAACGTCCCAATCCTTTTTATAATAAAAATTATGTTAGTATAACTAAATTAAAGTAGTTATAAATACATTTAACCACATGTTAATCATTTATTAAAGTTTTAGGAATAAAGTAAAAAAATAAAGTTCGTGAATCAACCCTAACGTAACCATGCCTATTTCGACACGTAACATAACACCATCCATATATATCTTGAAATCTTTTCCTCTAAATCATTTCGTTGTTAGAAACTTTGGATAGAAAGCTAGATCTAGAAAAGATTTGAATGGACTAAAACGTTGACTCATCCACTAAAGAAGTTGACTCCATTAGAAAAAGCATTGGTATCTTACACAAGTAATGTTTTCACGATCGACCGGTCAGTCAAACTACTTAACCAGATGTATAACTGGTTCGGTTAAACTCTTTAAATTGTTCTCATTTAAACTGTGCAATTACCTTTTGTATTAGTGAGTAAACTAGATATATATTCTGACTTATATTTTACTTTTTAAAAATTATTTTTTTATTTGTTAAATTTAAAATTGGGATAAAAACACATAATATTTTCATATTCTATTTTAAATTAGTTATATATAATTTTAATATTTAATTAATTTATTTATTATTGAATTCTTAAATTAATCTGACCGATAATTAGGGATAAACTGTTTGGTCTGGTCCGGTTCTCTAATTACAAATTTTGAAAGCAATCCTCCTTTCTTTTCCTTATATTTTAACATTTTCCAACCAACTTTTGGAAATTATGACCATAAAGCAATCAAAGTTTTTGGGAATTGCTTTTTATGGACAAAACTTTTTGACTGTAGGTTCACTACCACTTTAATTGGTAAAAAACACAATAAAGAAGTGTGAATTGGACTATTGTAGGTTAAAAAGTGTGAATCCTTCTTTAATTATATACATAATTTGTGGATGTTGTGGAATTTTGCTTTTGTGTGCACAAATTTCTCATGTAGTCCCTCAAAGGTGTCTTCCACTGTTGTTGATCATCATGACAATATCGTCGATTATTCCACATCGCCAAGGAACATGTTCATCCACAAGAAAGAATATGAATATCACGCGTCTTGTAGAAAGTCTGAGAAAAAAGTAAAATAGTTTTTTTGGGCCATATATCTTGTCCCCTCAAAATGACTGACAGATGTCAAAAGCAACAGATTAGTTACGTATACGGGTATCACTACAAGAATTAAGAGAATTTGCGGCGATATATCTCGTCGCAAAAGACCCCCATTTTCGTCGCAATATGTTTTCTGCGACGAAATTGTCGTCGCTATTAATTCGCTGTAATAAAGTGGTCGCAAAAAACTTTTTGCCACGATATTTGCGACGACATATTTATGTGGGTCCACAGCATTTAAAAAAAGGAAAATTAAATTTTTCTTTTTTGCGACGAGAGTTTTTGCGGCGATTGATTCTTATTTGCGGCGATATATCGCCGCAAAGTTTTTGACCAGATACTTTTTTGCGGCGAAACTTTTAACTTGGTGAAATGTTTTTTGCGACGAATTATCGCCGCAAAAAAGATCAATTTTTTTAAAAAAATTTTGCTGCATTTGCAGCAATCCACCCAGATCCGCCTGGGTACCATACCTGCTTTTGAAATCGCTAATACCATCAAACCATTCTCAAATACAAAATCATTGCATATAAACAAAATATTGTTTAAAGTTAACAAGTTAAATATCATACAAACACAATGTTCTAAAATGTTTAAAAATATTCATAACAACCTCAAAGTGAACATTTTATGACGACCCACCTTCATCGTCTTCATCATCTTCATCTTCATCATTTGGTTGAGAATGACCACTTCTCTTCAACGCGTTCTGGACTTGACTTTGGATTTGACTTTGCATTTGTGCCATCATATTAGCCATCATCTGTGACTGCCATTGTTGTTGCTCACTTGCCACTCTCGCTGCTATCATCTCCTCAACCTCAGATTGTGAGAACATCCGCTGATCTGTTCTCAGATTGTGAGAAAATCCGCTGATCTGTTCTATCATCTCCTCAACCTCAAATTTAACAATCCAAATACATACATTCTTATATTCATACATACAAAATAAACTTCAAAAACCCAAACAACTACAAATTAACACACTAAATACATACATTCTTTCTTATATACATACATACACACATACTATTTCATCTTAAATAAGTTAAAATATCCATTTTTCATAACCATAAAACTTGCTAAACCTACTTTCAAACAATAACTACATATTAATACAATTTAACATACCAAATACATATATACATTCTTATATTCATACCAAATACATACATACATTCTTATATTAACATACCAAACACATGTTATTTCAAACAATCTTAATACAAACATACACACATGTTAATACAAAATTAACACAAAATTAACATATCAAATACATACATTCTTTAATACAAACATACACACATTTTCTTTCATCTCAACTAAATATCTATTTTTTCACAACTATAAAACTTGCTAAACCTAATTCAACAATAACTACATATTAACACAAATTTAACAATCTAAATACATACATTCTTATATTCATACATACAAAATAAACTTCAAAAACCTAAACAACTACAAATTAACACACTAAATACATACATTCTTTCTTATATACATACATACACACATGTTAAACATCTATTTTTCATAACTATAAATATCTATTAAACATCTAATTTGAAAATATTAACTAAAACTTAACATAAATTAGGTAAAATTAAGTTTATTACCTGAAATCAAGAGTGGTGGTGGTGGCTACGGTGCAAAGGAGGCGGCAGCGGTGGTGGAGTGACGGTGGTGGAGCAGCGGTGGTGGAGCAGCGGTGGTGGAGCGCAGTAGCTTTGAAAATGGCGGTGGTGGAGAGACGGTGGTGGAGCAGCGGGTGTCGCCGGGGAGTGGGGTGAGGTTGTCGTGTCACACCCCGACCGACGGCGGAATCATCGGAGCGGACGAGGGAATGATTGATTGTTCATAACTCATGATTGTCTAATAGTGAAAATAATATTAAAATCAGATTACATGATAACATGAATTTAACAGATACAAATACAACAGTTAAAGTCACAAATAGTAATTGTATTTGTTTTGACTAAGTCCAGGTCTTATATGATCAAGTAGAAGTCCACTAGCTTGCTTAACCTGAAATCATGTGAGAAAATAAAGTCAGCTAACGAATTAGCTGGTGAGTAATCATAGTTTTGAGTATACATATAGATTGATTGATTGATCCATCGATTGTAATTCAATTCACAAGGTAATATTAAGACTTATATGGCAACCGCGAAGCATATAGATAAACCGACACAATATAAACCCCTTGACTTGACACTTGCATATAATAGACTCCACACAAACACCATAGATTGACTAATTGCCTCTGGCACAATCACCACTCGTAAGCCATATGGGGTGGGTTATCCAAACCAGTAGATCTACATTGTTGCCAGGATTGATTGATTGATTGAATTAGGGTTCTACTGTCGTCCAGTTTATCACAGTATGTTCACGTAATTGCAAGTAATAACATAACCTGTCTTGAATTGAATTGAAAATGAAATAACAATAGAATATCATGATAGAATATATTGTATCACATGATTTCCCCCAAATAGGAAATGATATAAAAGGGGATATGAATACTCACCTGATTGATGAGATTGGATTTTGATCGTGATAGGTTAGACACCTGTGATTTCCTTACGGTTAACCTAAGGAACGGTGTCTCGTGTTAGAATAATAATGATTTGAAAGTTTGGGAATGTTTTAAGGTTTCCATTTTGATTTTGAATGGTGGTTTAAATATTCTATCTCATTTGTATGTCTTGAAACAAATAGATTTATTGAAAATGATTATGTTTAGATTTTAGAAATAAACGTATTAGTTTACGTATTTGTTTGATTTATTGTGAAAATGTGGAAAAAAAATAAATAATTAATCTTATTAATTAATTATGTGATAATCAACTAATATGTTTAATTATTTAATTTATTAAAAGAAATGAAATTGTTATTTAAAATGATTTAAATATAATAAATTTATATATTTAATCATTATTTAAACAATAATAAATATTGTGTGAAATTATTACAAATAATATTGTGTCAAATAATAATTCAATAAATTAAATTATTATTAGGAGTTTATTTTTATTTAAATAATTTTGTATTATTTATAACTTTATTTATTTAAAACATTTATAAAAAATAGATAAAATATTGAAATAAATTCCAGAAAAATAATTTAGTTGTTTAAATATTTTTAATGTCTTAAAAATATTTTTTATGATTTTTATGAATTTTTTTAGAATTTTTAGAGCTTTAAAAATGGCATAAAAAAAAACAGTGAGGCTGCCCGGGGTCGAACCCGGGACCTCCTGTTTGTGATAGAGCGCAGGAACCAGTGGACCACTGGCCTTAACCGCGGGTAATCCTGGTTCCAATTGAATATAAGCATGTTTAACCCGCATCCCTTAATTCGAGATGAACCCTAGATCCAATCTGGGTCAAATTGAACTTGAATTGGCTTTTGATAACGACTGGAATCATGGGGCTTTTGTTCCCCATGATGAATCGAGTATGTGTGTGTGTATAATTTCATATATGATGTTGATTTGAAGATTACCCAATGAAGAAACAGGTCCGCGACCTTGTGTCAATCGAATGAGGCTCATACGATGCTTGTAATCAAATTAAACTTGTGGGGAGCTTCGAATGGTGATCAAGATGAAAAGCCCTTTGGTAATTTTGCTTATAATCGATCGGAAGTGAGGTTTTGAGTAGGTTGCAGGTCGACGGGTTAGAGGGTGATCGAACTCGATGTGTGTGTGTGTTTTAGATAAATTTGAGAGTTGAGTTCGATTAGGAATGAAGAAATGATCGAGTTGGTAGCTTTAATTTGTTGATTATTGTTGTTTGAGTGGGTTAACCGACCGTTGAACGGTCGGGAATAAAGTGGATTCGAGGTAACGAGCTTTAGATCCGTATTTTTCAATGATTAAACGTGCATAGGGTTCGAATCTTGGTTGTGAGAGTGTCGGGACCTTTAATTTGGGTCAAAACCACGTGATTTGGGTGTTTGAACTTCGCCGGAGAGTTGGCCGGAGTTTGGCCGGCGGCGAAGGTGTTCGACGGGGGGGGAAATGGTTTGGGATTTAAAAAATTACAAAATGGTCCCTGTGGTTTCTGTTTTGATGGTTTTGGCTTAAAACTTAGTTTTTAAGTTTTAAAATTTGCTAATTAACCCTGAAGTTTATTGTTATTATTATTATTATTATTATTATTTTTATTATTATTATTATTATTATTATTATTATTATAATTATTAGTAATATGATTATTATTATTATTATTATTATTAT
Organism: Flaveria linearis; assembly: GCA_024085815.1. Classification (NCBI taxonomy): domain Eukaryota; kingdom Viridiplantae; phylum Streptophyta; class Magnoliopsida; order Asterales; family Asteraceae; genus Flaveria; species Flaveria linearis. The sequence goes on along the minus strand of JABSNV010000036.1, from coordinate 18,383 downwards.
TATTATAATTGTTGTAATTATCACCTTCTAAATAAAATTAATATATATGTATATATATATATGTATATGTATATATATATATATACTGAAATACGCGGTGTTACAGTCTCCCCTGCTTTAGGAAATTTCGTCCCGAAATTTGTTCACGAGGAGGCTGAAACGGAAAGATGAGGATACTGGGTTTTCATCTGATCCTCACGTTCCCAGATGAATTCTGGGCCACGTTTAGATTCCCAGCGGGCTTTGATAATAGGTATCCGACTATGCTTGAGTGTTTGACTTCTCGATCCATAATTTCCACAGGTTTCTCAATAAAGTGCATAGATTCGTCAATCTGTACTTCGTCGAGTGTAATGTGGAGATTTTCGTCGGCATGACACTTCTTGAGATTTGAAACATGAAACGTTGAATGTAATTTGCTGAGCTCTTGGGGTAGTTCAAGCTTGTAGGCCACTTTCCCAATTCGCTCAAGCACTTTGAATGGTCTTACGTAACGAGGTGCTAGCTTGCCTTTCCTTCCAAAACGGATCACTACCTTCTAAGGTGATACCTTAAAAAGTACGAGATTTCCGACATTGTATTCCATGGGCTTATGTGTTTTGCCGGCATAATGCTTTTGACGATTTCCTAGCAGCGACCAAGTTATTATGGATCTTATGAATTTTGTCGGTTCACGACCCATGATTTTCAACAAGAGGAATCTTAGGTTTCCTTTCTGATTTGGGAATATCTTGTATGTTTCTAGAACTTTGTTCATCAGAGATAGATCATGGTGATTTTCTTCTTCTTTCTTGATACAGTTTGTGTTTTTATGTTTCCGAGGTATACCTTGAAGAACTTTTCGGGTTCTGATGAGGTATCAAAAGAAGAAAAACTCGTCATCGATTAAGCTGACCTCTTTAGTGTTTACTTTATGTGCAATGGCAGAGCCATTAGAGGTAAAAAGAGAGTCTAAAGTGTTTTACTATTTTAAGACCAATAGATGGGAGATCGACATTTTCGGCCATACAAGGCCTCAAATGGTGACATCTAAATGTTGGTATGGTGATTGTTATTGTAAGAGAATTCGATCGACGGAAAATAAGAATTCCACGACCCACTGAAATCACTGACGCAAGCCCGGAGCATATCCTCGAGGGTTTGTATCATTCTTTCAGTCTGACCGTCGGTTTGCGGTTGATAAGCTGTGTTAAGATTCGGTTGAGTTTCGAGAGCTGATTGGAGACTTTTCCAGAAAACGAGAGATGAAGCGACCATCACGATCAGATATAATATCTTTACTTGACAAAAGATTGTTTAGGAAGATTACCATCATGTAAACAGGTGTTGATGATAACTCACAATGAAAGTCGATAAATAAGGAATAAATGGTTCAATGTAGCTAGATCGAGTCAAAACATGAGAATAAAGGAAAAGAAATTGATTTAAGAATTTAAATGTTCCAAGCTTAGAATCAAATTAACCTAAAACGATCGGGTCTCTTATCAAGTTCAACTATCATGCTTTGGCTTGATAGGTCGAAACACTATATTATTTCACCCTTCAAGTTACTACATGCCTCTCGTCACTTGATTACAACCCTGGTAAGTTGGAGATCAAGAAATGAGAATAGTCATCAAGGTATGGTTTTCACCCCTAACTTGATGGTGTACTTTCAAGGTATGACCACTAGCTTACCAATCCAAAAAAAGTTCGATCTGAGGATCTACAGAAATAAGACGAGATAACTCACCGTTAAGGTAAGGGAAATCACTCCTATCTTAACGATGAATTTTTACAAAAACAAAATATAATAAGATAGACTTCCTCATCAAAATCCAGAATTCACTCCTACTTTGACGAGGTCGTTTCATTTGAGAAATACAATCCATGAAAATGAAATTATCATCAAGGTATGAAATTTACGTCTATCTTGATGATTGAGCTTGATAATAACAAGAAAACAATCAAAGATTGACATTTGTCACCAAAGTACGGGTTTCAATCTTATTTTGGTGAGATCATGTCATTTGTGAAATGCAAGTTCCAAAGTGAATAATTGAAGTTAGTCCTCAAGATAAGGAAATCACCCTAATCCAGAGGATAAAATTTCATAAAACACGTCATTGGAAAACCGTTTATTGAAATGAATAAAGAATCATCATCATAGTAAGGGAATCACCCCTGTTTTGATGAGTTAAAATCATTTAGGAGATTCGTATCTCCCACGGGGCATGCGGTTCAAAATTCGACTTAACAACGAAAGGAAAGTATCTCAATTAGAAACTTAGAAATTTTCAGATTACATCAATATAATAAAAGGAAATCACGATTACAAATCTTGAATTACATCATAAAGACGAAAATCAAGGACAAGAATTATTCAACACCACATCATTGGTGGCTTGAGCTTGTTGAGTATTGATGTTGAAAGCACGTCCTTGAGCCGTAGGAACTGGGATGACAAGTTGAGGGCATCGATTGCGGAAATGGTTCGGATCACCACATTGATAGCATGCACGACCCTGGGTATTTGCAGGAAGATGTTGGTGAACTGGTGCATTGGTCGGAGCTTTAGCAGCACTCCTGCACACGTTGAATGTATGACCCAAACGACCACAGTTTGTGCATTGACGACACTGAGTGTTAGCGGGATGATGGTAATTGCAGATGTTACACAGTGGATGGGGTCCGGCGTATGGCTTTCTCATCAGCGATTGGTTGTTTACCGCTTGTTGATGTGTTGGAGGGACTTGAGTAATTGGCACAGCAGGGGTAATTACAGCAAAGTTTTGAGATTGAGCCTTCCTCTTCTTGTTCTTGGAAAGCTCGGGTTGATCGGTTTTGACGGTTTCGTTATGAAGTTTATCGGTATTCTTCTTCGATCCTTTCCTGGTTAAGGAACCAGCTTTCACATGATTATCGGTTAACTGTGCAGCCAGCCTGATAGCATCTTCTAGTGTCGAAGGATTTCTTCCTAACACCGTATCCTGAATCTGAATGGGCAGTCCACCAATATATTTCTCGATGGCTCGGGAGGTAGGGGTAGCAAGATGCGGTACCAAAAGGCTCAGTTCGTGGAATCGGTTAGTGTATGCGAGGTTCTCGCCACTGTCTTGGGTTAACTCCCAGAACTCAGCTTCCAGTTTTCGGAATTCATTTCTTGGGCAGAACTCTTTAGTCATGAGCCCCTTAACTTCAGTCCATGTTAAGGCTAGAGCAGTTTCAGTTCCACGGGTTCGTTTCTCTCCGTTCCACCAAGTAAGTGCACGTTTCTGAAGAACACTTGTGGCATACCGGACTTTCAGATTTTCAGGGCATTCGCTGTTTAGGAAAGTGTTCTCGATGCTTTCGAACCACTGTAGTAATCCGGTAGCACCTTCAGTTCCACTGAACTTAGTGGGGTTGCAAGAACTGAAATGTTTGTAAGTACAAGTTCGGGGAGGGTTTGGTGCCGTTGGGTTTTGAACAACATTGTTGCCTTGGTTCAAATGGGTAAGTAGAGTTGGGATGACCGCAGTAACTTCACGTGCTACAATAGCAGAAATCTTACGGCCAGAGTTTCGAGACCGTGAACGGATTTGACGAGAAGACATTCTGGAATATCATTAAGATATTTTTTATGAAAATTGGATTAATATGAGCTATGAAAACGACAATCGGGAATTTGGCATAATAACAATGAGATGTTCCGAGTGTAATCGTTTGATTCGTAAATCAAAGCGAATACGTTGACTAATCAAAGTATTGGGTCAATCACAACTTTGTTGAAGACATGCGTACGGGTCGCCGGTCGCCGGGAGTGGGAGTGGGGTGGGGGTTGACGGTCGCCGGAAAGTGGGAGTGGCCGTGGGGGTGGGGAATGCGGTGAGTGGGGGTGAGGGTTTTGAGTGGGGGGTGAGGGTTCTGAAAATCCCGTATTAAATCTGTGCTGAAACCTTTTGCGATGATTTGTCGCCGCAAAAAGCTTTTGCGACGACAATAAATCAAATAAAAATAAAGTTAATTTTAAATATTCTTTATTGCGACGATATATCGCCGCAAATAAGGTGTCGGGAATTTTCCCGCTCTTTAAAAAGTTGTCAATAAATGAAAAAATTAAAAGGAAATAATTATGGTTATTTGCGACGAAACATCGCCGCAAAAAACCTTTTTGACCGGAAAAGTCAAAAAGCAAATATTTTTGTCGTTTACTGAAGTTTTTGCGACGATTTCTCTATCGTCGCAAAAAAGGTTGTCGCAAAAAAACAGTTTTCTTGTAGTGTATACGGTGAGGATTCTTTGCAATTTATATTGATTGATATGGAGGTCAATGAAACATAGTTTAAGTTTTTAAGATATCATATACATCTTGCATGCAGGACCGGCTCTATAATGTAAGTTGTGATGCATTAAGGTTGGGGCCCCTAAAAAATAAGGGCCCCCGTTTATAAAAAAAATATTATAGTGGATTTTGAAGCAGAAATAACACTTGAAAGGGGTTGAGTCCCGATAAAAATTTTGATGATTTGATAGGTTATAAAAAAACACAGCTACACAATTCACAAAAGCAAACGATCAATCCTAAGTTCATTCTTCTCCGATTGATTTGATCGACTTCGACCACCCTTTTTTGTTTAAACAAATCAACTATCAAGGATTTAAGTTAGTATACCAAAATTTCTTTGATTTATTGCTTTTATTCAAAGAAATTTAATTATATTGCTTTTGTTTAGATTGCATTTTTCAAAATGACCTTATTTTTTTAGTTCGCATTTTTCTAATTTGATTGGGGCCCCAAAAAACATTAAGCCGGCCCTGCTTGCATGCATGTATAGATACGTAATTACTTACGCATATTATACTGTACGTAAATGGTATAACCGGGTCTAAACTACACAGAAGTCTAATTGCAAGGCGGAAAACATATATTCGAATGTCTTATATCACGTAGTACAAAGTTGCTTATAATACAAGAAATTCATGTCGTAAGATTCCAATATTCTTTCTATTTTTGTTTTCCTATGAATGTTACTATTAAACTATTAAACTAATGAAGTTATGTTTTACCACGAAAAAAGATTATGACCCTTTATATTGTTAAGTACCATGAAGTCAATAAAAGTCAACTTAAGTGTAAGCTTTCAAGCTGTAGCTTGCTGATTTTTTCGTTCCAATCAAAACAGAAAGAGATAAAGCTTGAAAAAAAATGAACGCTTTCCTGAGGAACAAAGCTTCGTCTTTGTTTTTATTCGAAGCCTCAATCCACTCTAGTTCGTTGCTACTAACGTGTTCTTTAAATTTTGAAGAAACAAAAATTTCAGTCATAGGAGTAAAGATACTACATTGTGGGCCTAATTATGTCATGCTTCAAGTATAATTTATGAAAAAAATGGTTAGGTTGGATAAGATAAAAATAATGCTTGTTGTGATAAAGTTGAATCTAGAGAAATGTGAAGATTGTAAAGATTTTGTAAGGATTAAAAGATGGATATAGGGACTCGAGTTTATCTCGTATCTAGTCAATTACTAGCTAGAGTATTGTTGTATATCGTGGTGTGTTTTTTCATAAAGTTCAAAGTTCAAGTGTCATTATAAAATGATGTCGATTTAAAATTAGAACTAGATGTGTGTATGTTTTAATGTTAAAAAAAGCTGAAGTTTGGAATGAGTTTTGTAACTATGTGATTTTGCTAGAGTTGTATGGCAGAGTGTATGTATGGACACTTGATTGTCGATCTTGCCACATGTTGTGGAAAGAATGATGTTTTAAGCCTTAATGAGAGATTTTACAATCGATGATAATCGCTAATGAACTATGTTAAATGGGTGTTTAAATTATCGTCTTAATAGATTAGATTTTCTTGTGTGCCGGTAATAATTTACATTAGTTCGCCAAAGACATATCTCAAATTTTTAAGCTTAAAGAAAGTTTCAACAATTTAAGTGCAAATAGTTGGGTAATTCTACACCAATGATTCTAAGCCCAAGTTATTAAGATTAGATATCCAAAACAATTGATAGTATGAAGTTCTTGTCTTTTGGGTTCAAGTTTTGCTTTGATATAAAAACATTCGGTGTTGAGTTAGGGTGTATTTTTAATTGTGGGCTTTCTAAGGGTTGGGAGTTTGATCTTGATTGTAAAACATATAATTAAACCAATTAAAATAACATATATCATGGGTCATAAATTTATTTTTGTTGTTAAAAAAAGTTCGATAATTCCACGTCCCAAAAAAAACAAGAAAGAAAATTAGATACACCTGTCATAGTTGACTTTACTATTTATTCTTTAATTTTTTTTTAAATTTTATTATTGTGGTGGGGGCGTTTTGGTGAGTATCAACTTCATATTTAGCGACCTTTTGTAGTTAAGATAATAAGCAACATAAATTAAAGGTTTTCTCTTTTTATGTGACGTGAACTAAAAAAACAAATAAGTTTTTTATAATTTATTTCCATAAGTTTGGTCGCAACTTGAAATTTGAAATCCAATTTAACAAAATTCTCTATACTATGCTTGCTTGATAACTATCGTTTGTTACTGATGCTAATAGTTTTAATTTTAGTATTTAAAAGTTATTAGGTCTAACTTCGATATAATTTCATTAAGATTCGTGTCCTTTGATTATATCATGATTATCTATACAAAGTTAATTAACTAAAACACAAAATCAAACCACGAGAATCAGTTGTTAACTAATGGCGCAAGGGGACATGTACGTGTTATATTAGAAAGCTAATGGCGTTTGCTAGTAAAAAACAAATTTTTATGCCGGTTGTTTATATTTAAAAAATCAGTTCTACAATCCCCTTAAAAGTAGGTTTGTCTTTTTACAGTGATTTTTAACGGTTTAAGAAATTGAAACTCCTCCATGAATCTAAACACATTTAAGACGGTTTAAGACTAGGTTTGAGCAAAATAGGGTAGACGTGGTTGGATATGGTATACCCGACCCAATGCCAACTAGTAATATTGAATATTAACTCCGATTACCGGCCAAAAGCAAGCATATCGGTTTATGACATGTTTGATCTCGGTATTAAATAAAGTTCGAGCTTGCTTACTAATAAGCCCAATAAAAGCTCGAGCTTAGGTTCCAGTTCGTTTAGGCTCTGCTCAATCGAGTTTTAACGAGTCGATCTCGAGTAATAATAACGGTTTAACTCATTTACACTTTCAAAAGTATAATCGCCTATATAAATAATTTAAACTGCAAGATTATTATAATGTAGTTTTTGGAGTTATACGAATATATTAACTACTTTTACAAATATTATAGAATATCTCAACACAAACCAAATTAAAGAAATATTTATTTTGATTCTTCTTTGTCCCCTAACTGGTCCAACTTGTACATTTTATTACCTTTAGCCTTCTTAACAAATATTTATTAATAATACTAATATTATAAAAATCATACAGATGGTGTATTGTGTATGTATTTTAAGACCAATTGGTTAAAGGGTTCAGATTCCAATTGACAGAAATTTTTTAGATTTAATTTGTATGAATATTTTCTTCAAAGAAATACAATATATCCTTCTAATAAAGTCAAGAAAATGTTTAATTTATTTAATGGTTGTCACCAGATTTAATCAATTTTCATTTCCCCTTATTTCCTTGAAAATTATATTGTGTATCAATTTCCTTCTTAAAAATATTTTAGCTTAGTTATTCTTTACCAATCTAATATAATACTAGTTCATTATAAGACTTGAATCTTGACTTTATAAGAAGAGACAATATTTTATACACGTATACTACTAGACCAAACACCTTTTTGTCTTTGGCTTAACATGTAACAAATGCAGATCATTAATTTTTTTAAATAATTTTTCCTGAAATTTATATCATGTCTTACAAAAGAATTCTACATAATTTTACATGACATATGAGTGTATGACAATCATTTATCAAAGTGTGGGAGGATAAATCCTTTTTCAACACACACATATGTATATGTATATATAGAGGAGTGAGGATCATCGCATAATATTAATAATTAAAAAATTAAATATAAATTGTTTAATTTGTTAATCATCGATTCATGTGTTTTGAAATTTTCCTTCTTATGCTTGCGTAAATTATTACATAAAAGTAATCAGAGTTATTTCTTCATGGCAATTTTAATTTTGTACCGTCTGTATTACTTACATATGTGTAAGTTATATACATACACAGATAGTCAGATTATTTGTTAGTATATTTATTTCATCATAGGAGAGAGGAGTGACAATAATAATACATTTGTGTCAACTGTTTATTTTTAAGTTTTTAAAATAAAAAAATGAACTATTATTATTGATCTTTTTTATTCTCACAATGATTTGTATACGGTAGGGTGCTATCTCTCTCTCAAACACATTACACATATATGTGTTTGTCTCTTACAAATATAGAGACAAACACACTCACACAAATTAAGAGGAAAAACTAAGTGTCACTTGTGAAATGAGCCGTTAATTGATGGTTTAACGATTAATAGTCTAAATTGAGATAATGGTAATATTTTTAATAAAAAAGAGTGAAAGAGGGGAATCAAATTGAATATCATTTTATCTATATGGTTACCAATTATTTCAAACTCACAAACTTTATTATTTTCTAAAGAATTATAAAACAAATTCATGAATTTCATTATGTTTTATTGATTATAGGTTGCTATATATAACTTTTTGTAACGGTGCACCGATGATTATAAGGATGCTTCTAATTATTATTGCAATACATAAAAATAAATTATAATGATTTGTATAATTACAACGTAACATATCATCATATTCTAATAGAAAAGGATCTCAAGATAACACTTGACGTAATTTCAGACTATTAGAACTTTTATTTCCCGCCCGAATTATTTTCACCCGTTTTATGGTAATTAATAATTAAAACAATAACTTATCCACACTTTTGTGAAAATTACCGTTTTCATTTGTGTTCATGCAAAAAAACAATTTAATGTTCCTAATTCACTTATCATTTCCAGGGGAATAAAGCTATTGAGTCACACGATGAACTATGGGAAATAGTTATTGACACGAGGATTAGACGAGAAACTCAGATTGCGGTGAACCAATTTGGATTTATGCCAGGACGCTTCACAACAGAAGCCATACACGTCATAAGAAGGATAATAGAGAAATATAGAGAAAAGAAAAGGGACCTTCATATGGTATTCATTGACCTAGAAAAAACATATGACAGTGTACCGCGTCAACTCATTTGGGAAAGTTTACGACTCAGAAGGGTACCAGAGAAGTATATAAAAATAATAATGGATATGTATAAAGGGGCAAAAACATGTGTGCGAGCACCAGTCGGAGACACAGACTTCTTTCCGGTGGAAGTGGGACTACACCAAGGATCGGCATTAAGCCCATTTCTCTTCACAGTAGTGCTGGATGTAACATCACGTATATACAATAAATAAACTTTTATTTATGTTGATGTTAATTCAAAAAAAAAATTTAATAATAATAATAATAATAATAATAATAATAATAATAAAATTTTAAGATTCAAAAGTCCAATTTATAAAACTCAAAGTTAAGGGGGCATATAAGTCATTTTTAAAACTTAAAAACTAAAATCTTAAACATAAAATAATAAATTTCAAACTTCCATAAACCACAGGGACCATTAGTGTAATTATGAAATTTTCAAAACCAACCCAACCCACCCCCCTGTTTTCTCTCCCGATCTCTTCCCAAGTGGTCGACCAAGACCTACCAATTTGAGGCACTACGGAATTGAATAATCAAAAGGGGACTCGCACTAACGAAATTATGAACATTTAAAACACTCCTTCGGGATCAATTTCATCAAAAACAACTCAAAACCCCATCTCGAAACCGAACACCCGTCGGACCTGCAACCTCTGTGAAATCCCATTTCCGATCAATTTAATCGAAATTAACATAGGGGTTTTCATCCTTATCATCACACGAAGCTTCCATCAAGTTTAATTTGATTATAATCGTGGTTTGAGTATTCATCGAATAACACGAGGTCGCGGACCTGTTCTTCATTGGGTAAGGCATCAATCGAACTCTATTCATGAAATTAAACACACATACATGTTCGGTTTTTCATCGGGAACAAAAGCCCCATGATTCCAGAAGCTATCTATGTCGAATTCATGCTCAATTTGAGCTTTGATCGACCTAGGGCTCGAATTGGAAATTGGGGGTAAACTGAAATGGTGTTTAAAAACAAATGGAACCTGTTCCTTTCGTGGTTGTGAGCCTGGTTCACTGGTTACTCATTCCCTTGCCATCCATGAGGTCCCGGGTTCAACCCCGGGCCACCTCAACGTTTTTTTAACCTCTTTTTAAGCCTCTAAAAATTCTAAAAAAATTCATAAAAATCATAAAAAAAATATTTAAGACATTAAAAATATTTAAACAACTAAATTATTTTTCTGGAATTTATTTCAATATTTTATCTATTTTTAATAAATGTTTTAAATAAATAAAGTTATAAATAATACAAAATATTTAAATAAAAATGAACTCCTAATAATAATTTAATTTATTGAATTATTATTTGACACAATATTATTTGTAATAATTTCACACAATATTTATTATTGTTTAAATAATGATTAAATATATAAATTTATTATATTTAAATCATTTTAAATAACAATTTCATTTCTTTTAATAATTAAATAATTAAACATATTAGTTAATTATCACATAATTAATTAATAAGATTAATTATTTATTTTTCCACATTTTCATAATAAATCAAACAGATACGTAAACTAATACGTTTATTTCTAAAATCTAAACATAATCATTTTCAATAAATCTATTTGTTTCAAGACATACAAATTAGATAGAATATTTAAACCACCATTCAAAATCAAAATGGAAACCTTAAAACATTCCCAAACTTTCAAATCATTATTATTCTAACACGAGACACCGTTCCTTAGGTTAACCGTAAGGAAATCACAGGTGTCTAACCTATCACGATCAAAATCCAATCTCATCAATCAAGTGAGTATTCATATCTTCTTTTTATATCATTTCCTATTTGGGGAAATCATGTGATACAATATTCAATCATGATATTCTATTGTTATTTCATTCTAAATTCAATTCAAGACAGGTTATGTTATTGCTTGCAATTACGTGAACATACTATGCTAAACTGGACGACAGTAAAACCCTAATTCAATCAATCAATCCTGGTATCAATGGTAGATCTACTGGTTTGGATAACCCACCCCACATGGCTTACGAGTGGTGATTGTATATCAATGGTAGATCTACTGGTTTGGATAACCCACCCCATATGAATAGTCGAGTGGTGATTGTGCCAGAGGCAATTAGTCAATCTATGGTGTTTGTGTGCAAGTCTATTATATGCAAGTGTCAAGTCAAGGGGTTTCTATTGTGTCGGTTTATCTATATGCTTTACTATTGCAATATAAGTCTTAACGTTACCTTGTGAATTGGATTATTCTCAATCAATCAATCAATCTATATGTATACTCAAAACTATGATTACTCACCAGCTAATTCGTTAGCTGACTTTATTTTCTCACATGATTTCAGGTTAAGCAAGCTAGTGGACTTCTACTTGATCATATAAGACCTGGACTTAGTCAAAACAAAAGTCAATTATTATTTGTGACTTTAACTGTTGTATTTGTATCTGTTAAATTCATGTTATCCTGTAATCTGATTTAATATTATTTACACAATTAGACAATCATGAGTTATGAACAATCAATCATTCCCTCGTCCGCTCCGATGATTCCGCCGTCGGTTGGGGTGTGACAGATTGGTATCAGAGCCATGGTTATAGGGAATTAGGTTATTAGAAATGGAATGACCTAGACTATAACTAAGTACCCTTACACATGAGTCCTCTCATGTATTTTACATGCTTAGATAGGATTTTTATGTGCCTTACGTGTTTATACTTGATTATGTGATTATCTGCCTTATGTGATTATTCTTATACTTTGAATCTATCAATGTACACACGAATCTTAAATCATATTCTAAGGCATTGTGTGCCTAATTCAAGTGATTTCAAACTCCAAAACTCAATTGTTATTCATGGTTTTCAAATCTCGTCAAAGTCCGTGTCACACGACCGAGAACATGCAATGCTGGAAGAGTGGGATGCCTGTATCTTGAGGTGTTCTGTCTAGGCAAGGTATTGACCTGTCTACCTTACCTGGGAACCCTCGGGATGAGTATCTGCTTATAGGTACGCATGTCTTCAATGAGGTTGTGTTGGACATAACACTTTGATTAGTCAACGTATTCGCTTTGATTTACGAATCAAACGATTACACTCGGAACATATCATTGTTATTATGCCAAATTCCCGATTGTCGTCTTCATAGCTCATATTAATCCAATTTTCATAAAAATATCTTAATGATATTCCAGAATGTCTTCTCGTCAAATCCGTTCACGGTCTCGAAACTCTGGCCGTAAGATTTCTGCTATTGTAGCACGTGAAGTTACTGCGGTCATCCCAACTCTATTTACCCATTTGAACCAAGGCAACAATACTGTCCAAAACCCAATTGCACCAAACCCTCCCGAACATGTACTTACAAACATTTCAGTTCTTGCAACCCCACTAAGTTCAGTGGAACTGAAGGTGCTACTGGATTACTACAGTGGTTCGAAAGCATCGAGAACATTTTCCTAAACAGCGAATGCCCTGAAAATCTAAAAGTCCGGTATGCCACAAGTGTTCTTCAGAAACGCGCACTTACTTGGTGGAACGGAGAGAAACGAACCCGTGGAACTGAAACTGCTCTAGCCTTAACATGGACTGAAGTTAAGGAGCTCATGACTAAAGAGTTCTGCCCAAGAAATGAAGTCCGAAAACTGGAAGCTGAGTTCTGGGAGTTAACCCAAGACAGTGGCGAGAACCTCGCATACACTAACCGATTCCACGAACTGAGCCTTTTGGTACCGCACCTTGCTACCCCTACCTCCCGAGCCATCGAGAAATACATTGGTGGTCTACCCTTGCAGATTCAGGATACGGTGCTAGGAAGGAATCCTTCAACACTAGAAGATGCTATCAGGCTGGCTGCACAGTTAACCGATAATCATGTGAAGGCTGGTTCTTTAACCAGGAAAGGATCAAAGAAAAATACCGATAAACTTCCTAACGAAACCGTCAAAACCGACCAACCCGAGCTTTCCAAGAACAAGAAGAGGAAGGCTCAATCTCAAAACTTTGCTGTAATTACCCCTGCTGTGCCAATTACTCAAGTCCCTCCAACACATCAACAAGCGGTAAACAACCAATCGCTGATGAGAAAGCCATACGCTGGACCCATCCACTGTGTAACATCTGCAATTACCATCATCCCGCTAACACTCAGTGTCGTCAATGCACAAACTGTGGTCGTTTGGGTCATACATTCAACGTGTGCAGGAGTGCTGCTAAAGCTCCGACCAATGCACCAGTTCACCAACATCCTCTTGCAATTACCCAGGGTCGTGCATGCTATCAATGTGGTGATCCGAACCATTTTCGCAATCGATGCCCTCAACTTATCAGCCCAGTTCCTACGGCTCAAGGACGTGCTTTCAACATTAATGCTCAACAAGCTCAAGCCACCAATGATGTGGTGTTGAATAATTCTTATCCTTGATTTCGTCTTCCTGATTTAATTCAAGATTTGTAATCATGATTTCCTTTTGTTACATTGATGTAATTTGAAAATTTCTAAATTTCTAATTGAGATATTTTTCCTTTCGTTGTTAAGTCTAACTTTGAACCGTTTGCACCGTGGGAGATGCAAGAGTATGCAAGTCAACCTATGACTAAGGACACTCGAATCTCCTAAATGATTTTAACTCATCAAAACAGGGGTGATTCCCTTACTTTGGTAATGATTCTTTATTCGTTTCAATAAATGGTTTTCCACTGATGGGTTTTATGAAGTTTCATCCTCTGGATTAGGGTGATTTCCTTATCTCGAGGACTGACTTCAACTATTCACTTTGGAACTTGCATTTCACAAATGACATGATCTCACCAAAATAGGATTGAAACCCGTACTTTGGTGACAAATGTCAATCTACAATTGTTTTCTTGTTATTATGAAATTCAATCATCAAGATAGACGTAAATTTCATACCTTGGTGATAATTTCATTTTTATGGATTGTATTTCTCAAATGAAACGACCTCGTCAAAGTAGGAGTGAATTCTGGATTTTGATGAGGAAGTCTATCTTATTATATTTTGTTTTTGTAAACTTCATCGTTAAGATAGGAGTGATTTCTCTTACCTTAATGGTGAGTTATCTCGTCTTATTTTCTAAAGATCCTCAGATCGAACTTTTTGGATTGGTAAGTTAGTGGTCATACCTTGAAAGTACACCATCAAGTTAGGGGTGAAAACCATACCTTGATGACTATTCTCATTTCTTGATCTCCAACTTATCAAGGTTGTAATCAAGTGACGAGACGCATGTAGTAACTTGAAGGGTGAAATAATGTTAGTGTTTTGACCTATCAAGCCAAAGCATGATCTCCGAACTTGAAAAGAGACCCGATCGCTTTAAGTTTATTTTGATTCCAAGTTTGGAGCATTTAAATTCTTAAATCAATTTCTTTTCCTTTATTCTCATGTTTTGACTCGATCTAGCTACATCAAACCATTTATTCCTTATCTATCGACTTTCATTATGAGTTATCATCAAAACCTGATTACGTAATGGTAGTCTTCCTAAACAATCTATTGTCAAGAAAAGATATTATCTCTGATCGTGATGGTCGCTTCATCTCTCATTTTCTGGAAAAGTCTCCAATCAGCTCTCGAAACTCAACCGAATCTTAACATAGCTTATCAACCGCAAACCAACGGTCAGACTGAAAGAACGATACAGACGCTCGAGGATATGCTCCGGGCTTGTGTCACTGATTTCAGTGGATCGTGGGATTCTCATCTTTCGTTGATCGAATACTCTTACAATAACAGTTACCAAACCATCATCCAGATGGCACCATTTGAGGCCTTGTATGGTCTTAAAGTTGGTAAATCACAAATTACTGGTCCGGAATTGGTACAATAAACAACCGACAAAATTCATAAAATCCGTGATAACTTGGTCACTGCTAGAAATCGTCAAAAGCATTATGCTGACAAAAGACGTGAGCCCATGGAATACAATGTCGGTGATCTCGTACTTCTTAAGGTATCACCTTGGAAGAGAGTGATTCGTTTTGGAAAGAAAGGGAAACTAGCACCTCGTTACGCGAGTCCATTCAAAGTGCTCGAGCGAATTGGGAAAGTAGCTTACAAGCTTGAACTACCCCAAGAACTCGGCAATATACATCCGACGTTTCATGTGTCCAATCTCAAGAAATGTTTTGCCGATGAAAATCTCCACATTTCACTCGACGAAGTACAGATTGATGAATCTATGCACTTTATTGAGAAACATGTGGAATTTATGGATCAGGAAGTCAAACACTCAAACATAGTAGGATACCCATTGTCAAGGTCCGCTGGGAATTTAAACGTGGCCCAGAATTCACCTAGGAACGTGAGGACCAAATGAAATCCCAGTATCCTCATCTTTTCGTTTCAGCCTCCTCGTGATTAAAATTTCGGGACGAAATTTACTAAAGCAGGGGAGACTGTAACATCACGTATATACAATAAATAAACTTTTATTTTATGTTGATGTTAATTCAAAAAAAAAATTTAATAATAATAATAATAATAATAATAATAATAATAATAATAATAATAATAAAATTTTAAGATTCAAAAGTCCAATTTATAAAACTCAAAGTTAAGGGGGCATATAAGTCATTTTTAAAACTTAAAAACTAAAATCTTAAACATAAAATAATAAATTTCAAACTTCCATAAACCACAGGGACCATTAGTGTAATTATGAAATTTTCAAAACCAACCCAACCCCACCCCCCTGTTTTCTCTCCCGAACTCTTCCCAAGTGGTCGACCAAGACCTACCAATTTGAGGCACTACGGAATTGAATAATCAAAAGGGGACTCGCACTAACGAAATTATGAACATTTAAAACACTCCTTCGGGATCAATTTCATCAAAAACAAACTCAAAACCCCATCTCGAAACCGAACACCCGTCGGACCTGCAACCTCTGTGAAATCCCATTTCCGATCAATTTTAATCGAAATTAACATAGGGATTTTCATCCTTATCATCACACGAAGCTTCCATCAAGTTTAATTTGATTATAATCGTGGTTTGAGTATTCATCGAATAACACGAGGTTGCGGACCTGTTCTTCATTGGGTAAGGCATCAATCGAACTCTATTCATGAAATTAAACACACATACATGTTCGGTTTTTCATCGGGAACAAAAGCCCCATGATTCCAGAAGCTATCTATGTCGAATTCATGCTCAATTTGAGCTTTGATCGACCTAGGGCTCGAATTGGAAATTGGGGGTAAACTGAAATGGTGTTTAAAAACAAATGGAACCTGTTCCTTTCGTGGTTGTGAGCCTGGTTCACTGGTTACTCATTCCCTTGCCATCCATGAGGTCCCGGGTTCAACCCCGGGCCACCTCAAACGTTTTTTTTAACCTCTTTTTAAGCCTCTAAAAATTCTAAAAAAATTCATAAAAATCATAAAAAAAAATATTTAAGACATTAAAAATATTTAAACAACTAAATTATTTTTCTGGAATTTATTTCAATATTTTATCTATTTTTAATAAATGTTTTAAATAAATAAAGTTATAAATAATACAAAATTATTTAAATAAAAATGAACTCCTAATAATAATTTAATTTATTGAATTATTATTTGACACAATATTATTTGTAATAATTTCACACAATATTTATTATTGTTTAAATAATGATTAAATATATAAATTTATTATATTTAAATCATTTTAAATAACAATTTCATTTCTTTTAATAAATTAAATAATTAAACATATTAGTTAATTATCACATAATTAATAATAGATTAATTATTTATTTTTCCACATTTTCATAATAAATCAAACAGATACGTAAACTAATACGTTTATTTCTAAAATCTAAACATAATCATTTTCAATAAATCTATTTGTTTCAAGACATACAAATTAGATAGAATATTTAAACCACCATTCAAAATCAAAATGGAAACCTTAAAACATTCCCAAACTTTCAAATCATTATTATTCTAACACGAGACACCGTTCCTTAGGTTAACCGTAAGGAAATCACAGGTGTCTAACCTATCACGATCAAAATCCAATCTCATCAATCAAGTGAGTATTCATATCCCCTTTTTATATCATTTCCTATTTGGGGGAAATCATGTGATACAATATTCAATCATGATATTCTATTGTTATTTCATTCTAAATTCAATTCAAGACAGGTTATGTTATTGCTTGCAATTACGTGAACATACTATGCTAAACTGGACGACAGTAAAACCCTAATTCAATCAATCAATCCTGGTATCAATGGTAGATCTACTGGTTTGGATAACCCACCCCACATGGCTTACGAGTGGTGATTGTATATCAATGGTAGATCTACTGGTTTGGATAACCCACCCCATATGAATAGTCGAGTGGTGATTGTGCCAGAGGCAATTAGTCAATCTATGGTGTTTGTGTGCAAGTCTATTATATGCAAGTGTCAAGTCAAGGGGTTTCTATTGTGTCGGTTTATCTATATGCTTTACTATTGCAATATAAGTCTTAACGTTACCTTGTGAATTGGATTATTCTCAATCAATCAATCAATCTATATGTATACTCAAAACTATGATTACTCACCAGCTAATTCGTTAGCTGACTTTATTTTCTCACATGATTTCAGGTTAAGCAAGCTAGTGGACTTCTACTTGATCATATAAGACCTGGACTTAGTCAAAACAAAAGTCAATTATTATTTGTGACTTTAACTGTTGTATTTGTATCTGTTAAATTCATGTTATCCTGTAATCTGATTTTAATATTATTTACACAATTAGACAATCATGAGTTATGAACAATCAATCATTCCCTCGTCCGCTCCGATGATTCCGCCGTCGGTCGGGGTGTGACAGATTGGTATCAGAGCCATGGTTATAGGGAATTAGGTTATTAGAAATGGAATGACCTAGACTATAACTAAGTACCCTTACACATGAGTCCTCTCATGTATTTTACATGCTTAGATAGGATTTTTATGTGCCTTACGTGTTATACTTGATTATGTGATTATCTGCCTTATGTGATTATTCTTATACTTTGAATCTATCAATGTACACACGAATCTTAAATCATATTCTAAGGCATTGTGTGCCTAATTCAAGTGATTTCAAACTCCAAAACTCGATTGTTATTCATGGTTTTCAAATCTCGTCAAAGTCCGTGTCACACGACCGAGAACATGCAATGCTGGAAGAGTGGGATGCCTGTATCTTGAGGTGTTCTGT
>JABSNV010000850.1:0-71363 GCA_024085815.1 Flaveria linearis | reverse complement strand
GTTTCACTATCCCCCTGCTGGAAAAGGTCCATCGTCATTTTCTTGACTACGATGGCTTTTCAAATTCATTAAATCTTCCTCAGATAGTTTCAGATGATGATATTGCTACTCAGATGATGCACGATGTTCTCAACTCACAAATCTAGATACTAGCAATACCCACTCCTACTAGTGGGTCATCGGGATCTGCCTCAGCTGATCAGAATGATAGTGAAGACTCATCAGAGGATGAAGAAGCATCTGAACCAGCTCAAACACCTTATGTTGATCAAGAAGGGGCTCAGGTGCTTCACTGCTTCTGGAACCACAGACACTGAACCTCCAGTCAGACTATGGACTCTGAAGTTGTCGTTCCTACAACTCCTTTGACTAGGATCAGTACAATCATCCGCCAGATGCTATCATTGGTGATCTCCACTCGGCGTGCAGACTAGAAGTCGATTGTACTGCTGATTACGCTGAAGTAATGGAAAAGGGCTACGTGAATGATGGAGCTTACAGATGTTTTGTCTTCAAATTGAACCCAAACACGTAGTGATGCCCTTAAAGATGAAGCATGGGTCAATGCCATGCAAGAGGAGTTGCTACATTCAAGAAACTTGGAGTGTGGACTCTTGTTGACCGACCCAAAGGAGTCAAGGTAATTGGTACCAAATGGGTACTAAAGTGCAAGAAGGATGACCAGGGTGTCGTTATCAGAAACAAGGCATGTTGGATGTTCAAGGCTTCAGAAAGTCGAAGTAATCAACTACAATGAAGTCTTTGCTCCCGTAGCTAGAATGGAAGCAATTCGTATCTTTCTAGCTACGCCTCTTACATGAAGATCAAAGTTTATCAACTAGATGTTAAGAGTGCATTCTTGCATGGGGAAATCCGTGAAGAGTATATGTAAGTCAACCCGAAGGATTCGAAGATCCTTATCATCGGGACAGAGTCTACAAGTTAGACAAGGCTCTGTATGGGCTACATCAGGCTCCTCGAGTGTGTATGAAAAGCTCTCCACCCATCTATTGAACATGGCTTTCGCAGGGGGTGTGATTGACTGTACATTTTCATCAAAGAGAGGATGGTGATTTGCTTTTGGTGCAGATTTATGTGGATGACATAATCTTCGGCTCACGAACGAAGGGTTATGTAAAGAGTGAATCTGTGATGAAGGCTGAGTTTGAGATGAGTGCCATGGGAGAAATGAAGTTCTTCCTAGGATTACAGGTGGACCAAACACCTACCGGCATCTTTTGCATCAAACTAAGTATGTCGGTGACATTCTTAGTATTTGATATGGAAAATTTCACTGAGCCGGTACCCCACTCGCCACAAATCACGATCTGGCTCCTGATGAGAATGGGATTTGGTGGATGCACCATGTATCGTGGGATGATCGGATCTCTAATGTACTCACTGCCTCTCGTCAGATATCATGTATGCCACATGTTTATGTTCCCGATATCAGGCAAAACCTAAAGTCAATCATCTGATTGGAGTCAAAGAGGATTTTTCGTTATCTGAAGGTACTCCAACACTGGGGTTGTGGTATCCGCATGATGATGACTTTGAGCTAACGGCATATAGTGACTGGATTACGGAGGCTGCAAGATAAATTACAAGTCTACGTCAGCAGGATGTCAATTTTTCGGGAGAAGATTGGTAACTTGGAGTGCAAGAAGAAGCAGACATCCGTTGCCTTGTCTACCTGTGTGAAGCTGAATACGTTGCCGCCGCCAGCTGCTGCTCACAAACATTTGGATTCAACAGCAAATGCGGGATTACAGTTTGCATTTCACTTCTACTCCTATCTATGTTGATAATTCTGCTGCCATTGCGGTAACTAAAAATCCTGTTCAACATCCTAAGACCAAACACATAGGCATAAAGTATCATTTCATCGCGATTGCTATGAAAAAACTTAATGGTGTGGTCAAAATTAACACGGATTTTCAACACGCTGACCTCTCACCAAACCATTTGATAAACCAAGATTTTTCTATCTGCTAGAGGTCAACGGGGTTAAAACGAAAAGTGATGTTATACTAGAAGAAACAGATACATAGTCCGACACCTTTTCTTTATTTTTAGTCTTTTATTTTCTTTTATTTTTAATTTCTGTAGTTAGTATAAAAATCCACAAAACATAAAAGATTTCTGTTTTAGAATTTTAGAGGGAGATTAAGTTTAACTCAGTATTTATTTACTTAAAAAAAAGGGGGGGGAGGCGAGTAAAGCTGAAAAGGCAAAGATAACAAAACAGGAAATGTGACTCGACAAAATTGGAAAATGATAGTACACAGGCATCGAGTTATTTGGAACAACAAAATGAGGTTTGAGATCAAAATGTTAATTAATTTACTGAAAATGTAAAAAATCAGAGAAGTCTAATTCTAACAAAATGGGAAAATGATAGTACGTTTGATTGTTACTGTAATTACACGGAGAAAGTTGATCTAGGGAGGTGCTAATTTATTATATGATGTGTCAGTAGATTCACATAATAGACAAGTAGACTTCATTGGTAAACTTAATCTAAACTAAAAGGTTCAATCAACTGGGTTCCCATCTTATCACTGGTTAACACAATCAGTTCTTCCGATAAGGGATAACGAGCAAATAAATGCCACCAAAGGTGTGCAAATGACCACAAAAAGAGCAAAGCATGAAAAAATTGAATACTAGCGTAATCAAGCTGATAACTTATGTTGTTGGTGCGCTATGTGCAAAAGAAAATAAGAAATGCTCTAACAAGGAGATAGGTTGTGTGCCTCTCTGCTGTGCGATGGCACTGACCTGAGGATAAGCATAACCTACATATTCTAGACTTCATTGTTGTTTGACGCCTCTCTGCTGTGCGATGGCACTGACCTGAGGATTGCTTCTCTTTGAAAGATCTAAGAATAGTCTCTTCTTGCAAAAATACCTAAAGACGCTCGAAAGTCCTTTAAGGAATGCTGATTACCATATAAGTGTGGGATACACAAATGTTGTTTGAAATAATATAACATAATTCATTACCAATGTATGTCAAAAAGTCTGTGTATGAATTTAAGTGGACAAGTATACTGACAATCGTCTTGTATGCACCGATGAAGTTGACGATCAAAGTGTTTACGTATCATATCAAACATGATTCCCAGTAGTACTTAGAAGTCTTAGATCAGAACAAACTGTGATATGTCATCATGAAAAATGAAATCAATCATAATGTTCCAAGTAATGGTGTATATGCCTGTCTGATTCCAAATGGTCTGTTCCTGATATATGTCAATGCTGATAGGCTACACAAACTGCCCTACAAAAATCACAAAAAGATGTTCATTTTTGTTCGTAGTTTAAATTTTATTTATTGGTTAGTATTAGTGTGTCAATGTCGGACTGTGTGTGTACGGTTATCTGTTAACGTCACTAAACGAGCTAAATGTTATTTAAAAATTGTTTCTGAAAGGATAAAAATATCACGTCTGAGGTGATAAGTTGGTTAAATGGATCACGTCTGAGGTGATCGGGTGGTTACATGGATCACGTCTGAGGTGATCGGGTGGATAAATGGATCATGTCTGAGATGATCAACGGCACATAATGTTCTATCAATTGGTTAAGAAATCTAATGGTCGGTAAATATAGTTGACTAAGATGGCACAAGTATAGCCCAATCGCACAACTTCATCATGAGTAGCTCAGTCATACGAATGGCTATACGATTGAACACAATCATAAGATTGGACCATGCGAATGAGCCCAATCGGCCGATTGAAAGTGACCGACTAGGTCAACGTGCGAATGGAGGTCAGTTGATCGAATGGAACTGGTCGATTGAGTGAATCGTATGACCCAGTTTCAATCGCACGAATGAATCATGCGATTAGACTCGGTTGTTATGTCTTGAGATTGAATCAGCCGAATGAAATTGCCGATGAATCAGACGATCGACTAAATTCCAGTCGGCCGAATGAAATAGAACGACCTACTCATCGGGACGATCGAACTTCATTCGCCCGAATGATGTGAGCGAATGGGTTCATTCACCCGATTGAACTGAGTCTGTCTATAAATAGACTCCTCAGTCGATCGCAGACATCATTCGCCTAATATCCCCGATTCGCACCGTTACTCTGCCGATTTTTCGTTTGATCTTTAATCATTGTGATATCTGATTTCTGACCATTTGTATTTGTTACACAGGTAATATGCGACACAAAGATGAATCAAAATGTCAAATATGATGCAAAATCAGTCTGCATTTGCCCTAAAAGTTGCACCGTAACAAATCTGGATAATAAACTGCCTTACTCACATACAATGTTAAAATCAATGGATTAGGGGGCTTAGTTACATGATTGCAAGTCTAATGAACATGAACTTAAAGTTTAATCAGCCATTTGATAAATCTGAGTTTGAAATGGAACAGTTGTCTACGATGCGACTGATTCCCAGTATGAACTTCAATCGACTGATTGAGAGAGGCGACTCATTCAATCGGCCAAATGGATAATGCGAATGGGTTGAGTTTGTCATACGACTGGTTCCCCAGAATGAACTTCAATCGCCTGATTGAAAGAGGTGATACATTCAATCGGCCGAATGAGTCATACGAATGATTTCATTCGGTCGGATAACTCAATCGCAGGACGCATCATCCGACTGAAATAAATCGCATAACAGTCAACAGATTGAAGTCCAGTCGCACATATGACCATCCGACTAAACCCAGTCGCATAGTTCAATCGCACGATTGAACTAAACTGGTTTCTGATTTAGTCAAACTCTGTTCTGCATGTTTCTAACGTATGTTTGCTATTTGTTACAGGAATATGGCTAACCGTTGGTTGATTAATCCAAAGCACAACATTTGTGCTCACTTGGATTCCACCTCGAGAAATGGTGGTGAGTTTGTAGGGATTATTGAGTTCTTGAGGAGATCTCGGATCTTCAAAGCTATATCTACACCGTGTACTCCCTATCAGTCATTACATCAGTCATTTTGGGCGGGAGCGTCAGTTGACCGATCAGTGGAGCCCTACTGCATTCGAAGTTCTATCTTCGGTAGGGAGATTGTGATTACAGCCGCTGATATAAGGAGGGTATTAGGCTTTGGGAGATGATGATTCTCACCCACTCAAGATCCACCTCTTACAGTTCGTGGATGCTTTCTAAGGATTGGGCACTGTGGGGACATAAGCTCAGGTGTGCTGAACAAGAGCAACCTGAGCCCCAGTACAAGTACTCAACACATGTCATTCTAAAGTGCATCGCGTCGAGAAGGGGTGGATTTGATGACTTGTCGGACCAGATTCAGAATGCCTATGTCGCATTGGTCCTCACCACCCATTCAGCTTCTCCAACATGATATTCATGTATCTGATAGAGAACCTTGAGGCCAAGGGGAAGGAGGGGTTCTGCATGTACCCCAGATTTTTACAGCTCATATTTTGATGAGAAGTTGCCCGACCTTCCCAAAGACAAGAGTGATGCTGTGCCTCTGGAGATTATGGATGACACCACCCTGGGTCGCATGAGGGTGTACAGAGGTAAGCAAGTAAAGCCTGTGATGAAGAGGTTGATTGGGCATCAGGCCCGGCTGATTATGTTGCACCGAGGAGACGCAAATGGCGTCATGATGACAGCGAATCTGATACGGAGGTGATTGCGATACCATCAGATGATTCTGATGACAGTGGTGATGGTGGAGATACAGGCCCCGCTTCATCTACGGCCACTACCACTGATATACCATCTCCACCACCCACCCACGAGAGAACTGAGTCGGCGGGTTTCCATCAGGATTTTATTCCTGATGTGGAAGAAGAGGAGTCTGAAGAGGAGCCCTAACACGTACTGTGGGAAGCAAGGTTGTTCCCACAGAACATGGGCTAAGGGCGGTCGGTGAAGGCCCAAGAGACTCAGGAGATATAGCTACTGATCCGAGTTATGCACCGGAGTCAGCAAGCAGGGTTGTAGGGGGAGCATCCACTTCAACGGGAACGAGGAAGAAAAGGATGGCTCAGCCCCATGGTCAAAAGAAGAAGAAACGACGTCTCACCTTTGTTACAACCACCTCCACAGCCACACCATCCACCTCCACAGCCACCACACCAACCACCACCACCACAGCTACCACATCAACCACCACCACTGGCCCCCACTACATCATTTCCACCTCCTCCCATATTTACCACAGCCACCACAACTCACACCACTCACCAATCACAACCCTCATCTGCACCCTCAAGTTCAGTCATACCTCCGGTCTCTGTGGCTGAGCAACTTGCTGCACTAAACAGCATGGTGCTCCAGTTGCTAGCCTCCGACAAGGCCAAGTCTGCCCAGATTTTACAGCTGCAAGAAGAAAGTTCTAAACAAACAGCTGAGATTGAGAGATTGAGGGAGTTGACATCCTCACAAGCCCAAGTGATCACTTCACAGACTGATCAGATCACAGGCTTGCTACAACATGAGGCAGAGACTGATGAAAGGATGGAAAGCTGGAGGCGGCGCACAAGTCTCTATTGCTGAAGCTGAAAGGCAACCAGAGTGAGCCCCTTAAGATTGGTGAAGGGGACGATAAAGAGGAGGACGATAATGACGAGGATGACGATGATGAGGATGATGAAAGTGATGAAGGTAGTGATAGTGATGATAAGAAAGATGATGATGATGATGAAGGAGGAGAGGCTGCACGAGAACAAGTGATGAAGCAGCAGACGAGAGGCGTACTAAACAACGTCAAGACCAAGGAACCTCTACGTCTGCCCCACCTAAAGATACTCCTGAAATTCAAGACAAAAGTACTGATAGTTATTTATGTTTCTGTATTTAAAAGGCTTTTGTACTTGGAAAATTGTGTAACACTTGTGTAATTAATGTTTATATCTTTTGTCTTGATAATGATTATGTTTGACTACTTACTAACAAATATTGTGTTGCATGTTTAAATCAAGTAGATCCAAACTTTCAAAGAGATGAATATGATGTCGAACCCCTACAACAGGTCAAGAGTCAATTAACAATGATTCTTGATCTACAGGGGATCGTAAGGAGACGGTTGAGTATACCCCAGAAGAGGACTAAGGAACAGTTGGCAGAAATGTTCAAACTCAACGCCGACGACATAGTGAAAGACGCTCTCGAAGTTCAAGTTGATAGTGAAAAAGAACTACATGATGTAGATGAGATTGAGATAGAGGATATACAGACCAATGCTATCCAGAGTACACTGACACTGAAGGTCATGTCATTCCAAATCTGGATGACAATCTGGTCAGCGAGACGTTTGATACTCTGGATAAGATGGAAGAAGAGTCCGACAAACAAGAAGATACAGCCAGAGCCACTGAGGAGGAAGTCAAAGTGAGAAAGGCTGAATGGGCTGCTTGTTTTGCGGATCTGCGTGCCCAACGAAGTGCTCCAATGTCTGATGCCTACACCAAGCTCTACAGAGTAAAGAAACATCAAAAGGTGTCTGGGAAAATTATATCGTGGGCGTATTTTGATGACCTTAACGTTTATGCAGTTAAGAGAGAGAAAGGTATCGAGTATTTTAGATTCCCACACGATCTAAAAACTCTACCTGGTTTTGAGCTCAACCACTGGCAAAGCTAAAGCTTCTTTATGCTGATCCCAGAAAGATGTCAAGTTGGTTCGAAGCTGCGTTAAAGAAAGAGTACCACACCCGGTGGGTGAACTTCAGGCCTCAGCAACTACGAGGTACATTCGAAGGTCTGATGTTGATCCACGAACCGGGAAGCCAAAGATTGTGTTGAAGTGGCGTCCTCCGCGCACCATGTCAAAGATCCCTCTAAGGGAAATGCCTCAGGACATCACTTCGCATTTCAAATGGTGGTACTACGATTGGCGAACAGCTGAAGCAGTCATAGTGTTGAACAAAGAGGGACAGATGGATGTCATCCGGGTATTTGACCCGATGTGGCTTACGAACTTGTCGGCTAATGATGTTTATACGCTCTACAAGTGGCCACTGTTCTATGACTCGTAGGATATTGTACAAGCTCTCCATATCAGCACGTCATACGCCTCTGCTTTGTATTTGAAATACATGCAGCAGCGTAACCAGAGAGGAGAATTCAAGAAGTACGAAGAGGTTATGGGTAAAGCAAGACATTAGAGAATCTAGGTCCAAGGGGGAGTTTGTTGATACATGTGTACCTAGATTCTGAGCTGAATGAAATATCTTTGTAATGTCTTGATTATATGTAATTGAATATTGATTAATGAAATACATTTAGTTGTTTATAGTATAATGTTTATATTTCATTAATGGGTCGTGTAATGACTAATTATATAGGTTTGTGGTTGTTTGAATTGGTATGCATAATGTTGTAATGATTAACACATTCAAACTTAACATGATGAAGTTATCATGCAAATGGGCCATGCCAATGGACCATACGCATGAATAACTTCATGCGAATGGCTCAGTCATACGACTGAACCATGAGACTGGATCATTCGGAAGACTGAAGCATGAGATTGAACCAGTCGTACGATTGAAGGCTCAGTCGTGCGTATGGATCAACCGCATAGCTCAATCGCACGACTGAACCATGCGAATGGTTCAGTCGCCCGAATGAGAAACCCTTACCTATAAATACCACTAGTTCGTGGAAAAACAGAACACTTCGAATATTCATAACCCTAGTCGACCCAGAGCGCCCTGTTCGTCAATTCCACTTCACAGAACGTCCTAGATCATTCCTAATCCATTCTTAACGTTTTCTAATCGTTAGGATTGATCTTGATTTCGTTCTCCCTGATTGGATCGCCAATCAAATAGGATTCCGCACTATTTGATCCGGTATAAACGAAGAATCAGTTAGTACTCCGTACGTACACGGTCCTAACATATATATATATATATATATATATATATATATATATATATATATATATATGTACATATATATATATATATATAGATATAGGTGTATATGTATATATATGTGTATAGAGTTGGGTTCATGTGAGAACCCTATATAATTGTAAGAACCAGTTAACCCTTATCAACCAATAACAATATGACACATCATCATCAAGCAAATAATTTTGGGGGTATTTATGTAATTGGACATGGGTGTACAACCCTATGAACTCTTTTCACCTGACATTCATGATGCCTAACATGTACCTTGATTTGATATTTGCTTTATACATACTCCAACCTCCATAGATTTTTTTCCACCAAAACTCATCCTCTTTTCTTTTAAAACTTCACACGTATGTTCTTTCCATATCTCTCTCTCTCTCTCTAAAATTCATTTGTAGATAAAAAAAACCCACTTATTTTGAGCCCTAAAATTCAATGTTAAGACTACCAAAAGATAAAAAAGAAGAATGGGTAAAGAGATGAGATGGAGGAAATTGATCAATGATAACCTAAAAGGATCAGTTTGAAGATTTTGAGATGATGTGTGGTTAAATTGATTTCAACACCGTTGGTTGTTCGTCTTCAAGTTCGGGTTTAACGCCTGTGGATTTGTCCTCATTGGCGGTTGGTTGTTCGTCTTCGATGAGTGTCTCGCCTTTAAAGACTATACATCTCCTCGTCATGTTCTATCATGTTTTTTTATGTATAGCTTCATGTAAGTATGATTATTCTTAAATAAAATATATGGATTTTATTGTATAATCTTGTGATTTGTTATAAAATTTGATGATATTAGGCTGAAGGTTGGACTCTTGATGTTTATTCACGGTTTATAAGCTTTTGTGATCACAATTGCCATCATTTTTAGATGTAAATTTTGATGTAATTAAATATTTTATAGTTTTTTTAATTAGACTATAGTTACATACTGTAGATTTAATACTCTCTAACTAAGTTGCCATCATGTTTATATGTTTTTTTAATTGCCCAAAATTGTGTCAGTTTTTTTTAATGATAAGTTTTTTGTGTAATATTGGATTTAATACTCTCTAACTAAGAATGTGTAATTAAATGTGTCAGTTTTTGCACCCATCCAAACCTCATGTAATAACATGTAATTAAATGCAATGCATGTGTTACACAGAATTAGTGTGAGTAACTAAAAAAAGGAACAATGGATGTAAAACTTTCTAACTATTACTCTCTAAATTTTACATTTTTTGAGTTATTCACAGTAAATATATGTAAGTGTATGTAACCATGTGTAAGAATATCTATAACATGTATTTTGGGTTGTTTGTGGGTAATAACGACTTTTGACACAATATGCAACAGCATGTAATAACATGTAATTTCATGTAATTACATGTAAGTTCATGTAAGAAAAAACATGTTGTACTAAATTTCATGTAATTAAATGTGTATTTTAATGATAAGTTTTTTGTTGCAACACCCATCCAAACCTCATGCAGTAACATGTAATTAGTTTACATTGGCTTAATTGGTGTAATGTCGTTTGGTTGTTGTAATTATATTATTACTGTTAGTTAGAGTGGTGTAATATTGGGTTTTTTTAAAA
Organism: Flaveria linearis; assembly: GCA_024085815.1. NCBI lineage: Eukaryota > Viridiplantae > Streptophyta > Magnoliopsida > Asterales > Asteraceae > Flaveria > Flaveria linearis. Next base: position 60,912 of record JABSNV010000850.1, on the reverse strand, counting down.
TTGTAATAATATTGGTGTAATGTCGTTTTATTGGTGTAATAATATTGGTTTATATTGGTTTATATTGGTTTATATTGGTGTAATGTCGTTTATATTGGTGTAATAATATTGGTGTAATGTTTTTTGTTGTTAATACATCATGTTTCTTTGATGCAAGTCTCGTTATTCTCTTTAATTCTAATATGTATTTCGTTTTGGTGATGTAGTTACATTGTTTAATGTCGTTCGGTTGTTAAGTTATTGACTGTTATTCATATGATGTAATTAACTGTTCTTCAATGTAATTCACTGTATTATGTATGATTTTATGTTTAACTCAATGTTTTTTGTTGTTAATACATCATGTTTCTTTGATGTAATTCATAGTAAAAACTTACAATATGATGTAATTTGATGTAATATGTAACGTTCGAAAAAAAAGTTAAAAAAATTTCGAGACTATATTAGAATTAAAGAGAATAACGAGACGAGTTTAATGATGTAATTTGTATAAAAAAGTAACAATGTATAAAAAAGTTATAAATGTTATAAAACAAAGGGGGTAAAGTGTTTCAATCTTTTGGGGTATGAAAAAATTTGAAAAGGGGGTGGTTGTGAAGTTGAGTAATGTGATAGTTACTTTTGGGGGCACCCATACTGTGTACGGTTGAGTAGTTCAAGGACCATGTCAAATTACCAACATACCCTTTAAAGTTGAAGTCAAACCTGCAACACATATTATTTTAATTACAAAAATTCATGGCCCTTAGATCAATACTTGCTTTAGAGATCAAGGGTTCACATAGGGGTTAAAGGGTTTTGACATAAACCATGGATTCTCAAATTAACCTCATCCTATATGTATATGTATATATATGTAGATATGTATATATGTATATATGTGTATATATATATATATATATGTATATATATGTTATATGTATATGTGTATATGTATATATATGTATATGTATATATATGTATATGTATATATATGTATATATGTATATGTGTATATATATATATGTATATATATGTATATATGTATATGTGTATATGTATATATATGTATATGTATATATATGTATATATGTATATGTGTATATGTATATATGTGTATATGTATATATGTGTATATGTATATATATGTATATATATATATATGTATATATATATATATATATATATATATAACCAAGAAAACTGAATCAACCAATCTTTTAATTTCTAATAGGTTTTTTATTTTTATTATCCAAAGGGTATTTTAGTCAAATGTTATCACACTATTTAGGTATATATGTTTTTTCATTAAGATCCATTGATTTACTTTCTTAAAATTAATTTGACTTTTAATGCAATATCTGCAAATAAAATCTCCGTTATCGATTCTACAATTTTAATTTTAAGAGCAAAATTTGAAAAACAAATTAAACTTCAATCAAGTCAAAATTGGATCATCTTCGATGAACTATCACCAATAAAAAATTTATAATGCAACAATAACGATTCGGTTGAAGAGGTAAACTACGATTCCTTATTGAATGCCTAGAATCGATAATTGTTTAACGATTTTAGGTGGTAGACATCAAACGAAAGTATTGAAACTTCAGGAATTTGAAATACTGTAGTTATTTTCTCATTTTTTTCAATGATTTCAAAGTGAATATGATGAAATCAAAGTGAAATTGATGATGATGGTGATGATGTTTAATACGTCATAGATGATAATGGGTGGAGCAATTGTCGAGGGCATATAGTTTCTAACACGAAGAACACGACGACTACAATTGTTACATGTACGTAATAACGTTGTTACATATACGCAACACTTTTACATACATGTATCTTGGAAGATGATGGAAACCAAAGATAGAGAGCATGAGCAAGAACATGAAGAACATATCGGCCTTACGTATGTAAACATATATGAGCTCTTAATTCTTAATCTTGGTCTTTTTATTATTAGTTCTTAGATATATGTAATTCATATGTATACGTAAGCAAAATATTTCACTGTTATTACATATGAGCTCTTAATTATTCATCCTAGTCTTTTTATTCTTAGTTCTTTCTTTTCAAATTGTGTTTACGTACACGTAACACAATGATTTATGTACATAATACGTTATTACATATACGTAACACGATGTTAGATATTAAAACTGATAGTCATTTTAACATGGTTACGTATATGTAACTCAGTTATGCTCATGTGGTTATGTTCTTACTCGTTCAGTTCATCCATATACATTGATACATATACGTAATGCAGTGTTACATATAAATATAGTTATTTCAATCAAGATTTTTTTTCTGGTGGAATATTTTATGATCGTTACATGTACGTAAACAATGTATGTAGCAAGATCTATTAACATGGCTTAAATGTTTATAAGATTTGAGATTCGATTTGGTGAACTTAAAGTTTGATTAGGTTACGTATACACATCATAGTATTCACATACATAACAAATAGATACATGTACGTAACATTGTGTAATATATTAAAACTAATAGTCGCTTAATCTATTACAAAAAAATTGATAATAATTTAGTGTAATGTTTATAAATAAGTGTTTATTAGAATAATTAAATATAAGAGAGAGAAAAGAGTAATATTAGAAATTGTATTTTAATAGTGGTTGTTTCTAAATTTTTTAAAAAAAAATATTGTTTTCTTATTCTACCATTGATGACTAATAACAACTCTTGAATTAAATTATTCATGTAATTACAATTATGCCACTAATTAATCTTAACTAATCAAGTGCTAGTAGTTTATTGAAACTCTCCCCCATATCTATAGTATCTAATAAAAGAAGGTTTTTTTTTGCCACTTGTCATGTTTTTAACACACTTTTAGCCACTTGTCAAACTTCTACACATTCACACTTTAATTTTCCCTCCAAAAGGGTATTATAGTAATTAAAATGCTAATACAAGTTTCTCTCTCTTACTAAAAATTAATTTTATAATTGTTTTATTTCTCTCTCTTATCTACATTTATAAAATTAAACTACATTTTTTTAAAATATATTTTATGAAGTTAAAAATCACATCTTTTAATTAAAATCTAAATAATAAAAAATAAAAAATTATATAATATTAAATTTTCTAAAACACTAAACATTTTTAAGCAAAATATTTTAAGTCATTTTATTTTAAAAAAATTATAAAGGTGAAATCTTTCAAACAGTCTTATTAAAACAACCAACATAATTACAAATCATAGTTTTCAAAAAGAAACAAGATTTTGATAAAAAAATTAATTTTTAATAAAAAACTTAAAATGAATGTCTAAAAATGAAACTATTTAGATAAGAGAGTTAAAAATAGTATAATTGTTTTAGTTCTTGAATTATTACGTATATATATTTTATTATAGTTAATATTAAAATATTATAATCTAACTCTTTGTGTTTATTACTAACTATAATCCATTTAATTAATGCGATTTTAGTCTATATATCTATCTATAAAAAAACTAAAATAAACATGAAACAATTGTAATCCATATAATATTAATTTTCTCATTTCTCTATATTATTAATATCTATAGTATCTAATAAAAAAGGTTTTTTTTGCCACTTGTCATGTTTTTAACACACTTTTAGCCACTTGTCAAATTTCTACACATTCACACTTTAATTTTCCCTCCAAAAGGGTATTATAGTAATTAAAATGCTAATACAAGTTTCTCTCTCTTACTAAAAATTAATTTATTAATTGTTATATTTCTCTCTCTTATCTACATTTATAAAATCAAACTACATTTTTTAAAAATATATTTTATGAAGTTAAAAATCACATCTTTTAATTAAAATCTAAATAATAAAAAACAAAAAATTATATAATATTAAATTTTCTAAAACACTAAACATTTTTAAGCAAAATATTTTAAGTCATTTTATTTCAAAAAAATTATAAAGGTGAAATCTTTCATAAACAGTCTTATTAAAACAACAACATAATTACAAATCATAGTTTTCAAAAAGAAACAAAATTTTGTTAAAAAATTAATTTTTAAGAAAAAACTTAAAATGAATGTCTAAAAATGAAACTATTTAGATAAGAGAGTTAAAAATAGTATAATTGTTTTACTTCTTAAATTATTACGTATGTATTATTTTAATTATAGTTAATATTAAAATATTATAATCTAACTCTTTGTGTTTATTACTAACTATAATCCATTTAATTAATGCGATTTTAGCCTATATATCTATCTACAAAAAAACTAAAATAAACATGAAACAATTATAAGCCATATAATAGTAATTTTCTCATTTCTCTATATTATTAATACTAATAATTTTACTCATACTACTTTTAAATTAAAAAATGTTTAATTTTATAATAAAAAAAACCTATTTTTGAATTAAACACACTTTTTAAAAATAAAAATTTTACAAAATACATAATACAACGAACTTTTCTTAAAAATACATTTTCTTAAAATAAATATTTAAAAAATTTATAAAATAAAGTTTAAGAAAAATATATTATTATTTATTTATTTAAAATAGCTATTTATACGTAATTATAATCATATTTTATCTTTATACATGATTTTATAATGTATAAATTTGATTACTAATTATTTAATATTTTATTTATCCATTCCGTGTAATACACGGGAACTAACCTAGTATATACATACATACACACACATAAAAAGAGGTTTAAAGGGAACAACAAAAAATAGAGAACTAGGAAACAATACTAAACACAAATTTTAATTTCAAACAATTTAAAAAAGGCGGAAAAACATCACGTAGATTTTACTTTATGAAATGGATTTTTTTGTGAAACGCATCAATTTCACTTATAAAATGCGACTTTTTTTTACTTTCTTACTTTTCTTACTCTTTTACGCTGAAATCGTATGGCTACGTTTTTTTTTTCTTTTTTTGCTTTTTATTTTGAATTTTTTAAAATTAAAATGTGTGAATAGGATTGGTTTCCTAGTTCTTTTTTTTTCACCATTGAACTCTCCCAAATATATGAGTTAGACCTGGTATATGAAAGATTGACAGTCTACCTTTGCACAGACTTACGGTAGCATGCAAGTGCTTTAAACTTCTAATAGGTCCAAGATCACATGAAGTTGTGGTAAGGAACATTTGACAATAATGAACTCTATACTTGGTTTGTTCATTAATTAGATCTATATAAGATTCTTCTAATCAATGACTAGCAAGAAAAAAATTTTCTACTTGTGTTTGACAATTTGCTTTTCTAGTTAACAGAGTTCTAGTGTGTGTAAACAAAAGCTACAAGCTCAATCCTAACCGAAGAATAATGATATATGTACATAATTATGCAATCGAGACATCAAACCTTTGTGAAAGAATAAAGAAAGTAACCAGAAAGTCAGTCTTGCGATGTAGTGGAGTATTCAAAAAGCATACGCTTGGAGGGAGCGGACTGAAGAAGGAGGCGTAATCTGCTAGTAAGCTGGTAGATTAATGTCCACTGCATGGCCATCTCTGAATCTTTCATCTGTCTCACCACAGATGCCTGCCACAGACATCAAAGATGGTAAATTACATGCGTCACCATCACCATTTTTAATTGTGTTGGCGCTGGAGTGACCAATTCTGTTTTTGATAAATGGTTACACCTTTTGTTCAATAAGTTTTAATACCTTTATAAATCAACTAGTATGTCAAATATGAAATATATCATGTCAATACTATTTAAAGTCATTCATAAAAAGAAAATAGGATGTTTTATTTTATGCATTACAAACTATAGCATTAAGGTTGCACAGTGACCTAAAGGTCACGGGTTTGAGTCGTGGATACCAGCAGTGCATGATAAGGATGTATACATCAGGCCCAAATGGCCTGCTGGCACCACCTGAACCCTGCACATGTAGGAGCCTTGTGCACCAGGTTTTCCAAACTACATTGCAGCTTTTGACTCATACAGCATGGCTCGACCAGTTTCCTTTTGAAGCTAGTTATACTGATTTTATTATTCTATCCAAGCAAACCCCCCGAATTGTTGCATTCATAAATAGGTGGAAATTGCCACCTACTTCTAGTGCTAGAAGCAACGACACTATTAATATCTGATGCAGTAGAAGAAGAAAGAGAAAAAACCTGAAGGCGTTTCCCCAACTGGATTTCAACTTCTGTACCAAATGAAATATTGCTGGCTAAGGATTTAAGGGGATCAACAGTTGGATCAACAGAAAGCAGGCTAGGGATCTGTGGTGCATAAACAAGCCTCCATCTAGCATGTCCAAATTCACCCTTCCCTTCTATTCTTGGCATTAAAGTCTCAAGTGTCGCAGTTGCGAGCTTTTTAAATGCGAGTTGACCGTCCCCTTCTAAAATAGATTCCGCCAGTTGACTCTCAAAGACTCTAGCAGCCTTCCAACAAAAAAAATGATAATAAGAAGAATAAATGTTTAATAAGCAAACATTTGCAACATGAATTAAGACAATAAATAATTGAAATGAGAGAAGGTATTAACCACATTGTTCAAAAGGGTATCAAAGACGGTTAGCATCATCATTTGTTATATTTCACAATAAGTATATGTGTAGTAATCATTAAAGTGACAAGTTCCCTATCATTATTACAAACAAATTTAACAGTACAGATCTAGGCCTATGCAAAATCCTTTATGCCTATGTTCAAGATTAAAATCAGTTTAACAACCTCTTCAACTTTTGCTCGAACCATGTAACTTGGTTTAACGACAAGTCAGGAATAAATATTGTGATTTCTTCATTTAAGTTGATTTCTTCTTTAAAATAAATACTAAGAATTTGCACTTCAATGTTTACCTGCACCTATCATTTTAGATAGTCCTAGTACGCACTACACACAGTTTGAGATGTAAATTGTGCCATTATCCAAAACGTTACTGAACAAAATTTTGTGACAAACTTTTTGGATTTACCATATTTTTTCCTATTAACTGTAAGTGGAAGAAAATAAATCAAAAGTTAATTTGCATGAGTGACTAACTAACTTGTTTTATCTTAAGTTCATAATTTCCACCAAAGCGGTCAGTTTTGTGATGGTTTCTTTTTATATTTCTTTTCTACTTTATATGGTAGATGATAAGTAGAAACCATAACTATGCATGACTGTAGTACATGCTGTCATGTGGGAGAATTCTAGTTTATTTGGCTGAGCTGTACAAAGTAACATTCTTTTTATGTGAATAATATGTGCGCGTGTGTGTCAGAAACTAAACTTAAGCAATATCAATATTACCTCAGAAGGTGAAAGAACATCCTGTTCAACAGAACGTGTGGAAGTGACAACCAAACTGTCCTGCCATTTAGTTGCTCGACTTTGAATCCTGAATTGCCATTCTGATCCAACCAAAGCTAAGTCCAGCACTGGATCTAATCCATTATCAGCTTCAAATTTGGCAGTATTCAAATGCTCTCGCTTCAACCTCACCTAATTCAACACATTATTATATATTATATAACAGGAAAAGAAAAATCATTCTTTTAAAAACAATTTTAATCACAATACAAGTATTAGATGAGTCTTAACCTGTGTGGCAACAAGGTTGACATCACCATTCTCAAACATTAAAACACCTTTGGGTTTTAATAACTTGGGGTGAGCGACACCGTTCAATTCAAGTTCACCACTCACAGCAAAGTTGAGAATTAAAGGATAAACTATTATCAACTCAGGACCAAGAGCCAGCTTCAAGTCTGTCAGCCGTACATCTAATTTTGGTTTACTATTTATGTGTCCTGTTCCCCTTTTTACTACTACTTCAGCCTCTTTACCTGTAGATGAATAACTTAAGGTTTCTTTAGTGATGTTTTTTAACAGCAATAAGAAAAGCTAGAAGAACTGATACAAACAGACCGACCTGAAGGTTGCTGAAATGATGTATTTAAAATCATGGGTTTCAAATTTAAGAAACGTGAAACGTATTTTGATGCAACCACTTGATTGTATCCCCCGGTTGGCATGCTTGAATTATCTGATGCTTCTCGGTTGATAGCAGCACCTTTCTCATGAGGTAGATAAGCTTCTCCATGGCTCAATTTGATGTTCCCAGATATGTTTGGTTGCAGTATAGAGCCCGTTACCTGCAGCTCAGCGTCCACCTGACCGCTACAGAGCCAAGTAAATTAAGCGATTGTCATGTTTGGTATTCAACTTATCAAACAATTAAGAAAATCGAAAAGAAAAGGTAAACATGCAAATAGCACCTCAACATATTCTTTGCCCGTACTTCCAAAACTTCACATTTTAAGTCAATTTTATCAGCAAGTGACGCTTCGGTTGTCCTCAAGGGTAGGTTACCTTTCACTGATAGCTTCCCTTTCCTGCTAACCCTACTTTCCAAAGATCTGATGCATAACCTATTAGAATCCATGATAATTATGCCCCCGAAGTTTGTTAGTGGTGTCCTGAGTATAGGTGAAGATATTGTTGCCCTGTGAAAAGAGGCTGAGCCATCAACAACTGGTTGTTCAACAGTACCTCTCACCTATTATAAATATCCACAAAAACAAACAAATACACTTGTTAGACAATTATATTAGAAGGGTTAATTACACAGTTTATCTGTAAAAGATGAAACATAACCCGAACCATAAGCAAATGGGCCATATATTATATACTAGTAAACAACCTGAAGCATAACTTCAGCGCTGCCATTGAGCCAGTTGGCATAAGGAGACAAAGCTGTTAGCAACATCATGCCGCCATCTTTGACATCAGCATCAACCCTAACTTCACCCAAATCCAACACATTCCAATGCAAACCTTTAAGAGACTCTGCCAACTGAGTATCCCAGCCTTGTTCATTCCAAGATGCTGCTTTCTTGTCATCATTTTTCCCTTTAGCCCCCAGGGAGCCCAACTTGCTTCTTCATTTTTTTATCATCTTTTTCAAGATTTTCTTCATCTTGAACTAACAAAATATTAAGAGGGATGCTTCCTTGAACATGTACATGGCCGTTCTGTATGATGGGCTCAAACTTTGCATTAAACAGAAAACGGCTAGACGATGTCAAAGAGGCAACAACTTCAGCGCGTCCAAGATCAATGCCTCCAATAGCACCATCAAGGAGTCTTACTTGCACATCACATTCAGGTTTGGCTAGACTTCCTCTTAGATCTCCTTCCATGTAAAGTATGCCTTTTATTGGTGCTAAGAGTTGCCTCAATGAATGAACAGCACCGTCGTTTGCTGATGATTCTAGAACCTGCACTAGAGTAGGCACTAGACTAACAGGAAAATTCAGAACTGCAAAATGCAAATTGGTTTTTGGCCCCAACAAGGTTCCATCAGCATGGATCGTGGCATTATCTCTTTGAATGAACATTTTCTCAAGGCGCAGGCCATCATCATTGCTGTACGCACCTGCTGCTAGGACACGCTGGGTTTTATATGCTCCCCATTCCCATTCTTCCCCTTGAAAATCAAAATCTGCCTGCACAGTTCAAGGAGATGTCTATATATAATATGTAACAAATATAGAATACAGTTGCAGACAACCTAAAGAAATAATAATTTGATACCACTTCCATTATTATAGATACACATAAAAAATAACAACTAGTTTGTGCCAAATTATTATCTAAACAGATTATCTCAGTCCCACAATTTGATTATTTAGTTATTAATGAATAAATATAAGTGAAGGAAGAATCTCAAAGAAAAAAATCCATGACATGAATAGTTACATAGAATTGTTTTTGGACAAACGAAAAGAATAATTGTGGCATTTGTTTTGGACTAGCAGTACTGTGTAGAATGTGCAACGATTAATCAATAAGAAAGAGATTTTACAGAAATTCCTTTCTAGTAAAATGACCAAGCAGTATTCATTACCATTGTGTCACCATTGCCTCCACCACTTGCATCTAAGATCCACACCAACGACCTTTAAGCTCGGCTAAACCTGGAAGGCTTAATTCTTCCAGAATAACTTCATCCGTCGAAGTAGAATGCCCACGGATTTCCTGCAAGTGTAGGAACTATTCACTAGAAAACAGTATTGCTGTGAAATCATATTTCAAATATTAATTTATTCAAGTATTAGTAGGTAGGTTCAACTAATAAAGATGTCAGGTGCACACCTGGCATGGTCTACTTGAGGTACAATAAGAATTTGTTAATAGTAAATTACTAATTCTTGTCACAGATAATTACCTCAAGAAGCTTCTGGATACTTTCGGCGTCAATCCCCACTGATTGTATGCTTTGCATGAACAATCCTACCAATTAGATGACAAGAATGGAAAATAATATCCTTAAAAAAGAAAAAAGAAATAGAAATTAGTTTAACCTGTATTAGCAAGATTTATATAAAATGCATAAAAAACTATTTAGAGTAATCCGATTTTCCTATACAAAATATCCCTACTATAAGTCATTAGAAAAGCATTTAATATGAATCAAACATGCTTCAGCGAACACTAGTTCATTATGCTGGCCTAGGATCTATATCAACACAAGAGCGCACCGGGATTTGGTGACAAAACTCAAGTTATGACTCTAAGAAGTTTATTGAAAAAAGCCACAAATAATACAATGACCATACACCTCTAGTTATATTAAACACATAACTTCCCCCCTAAGGTTAACCCTACTAATAGGGAACAAATATCTACCATTTTTCCTACCGAAATAGAATTATACAATTTCTATTTAGTCCCACAATTTCATTTTTGCACTTCAACTTTCACAAGGGCACAAAACAAGATTAAATGTCCAACAATATCCCCCCTTGATTTAGATTCTTGTACCACCTAGATCTTGAATCCTCAACAAGACACTTTCAACTTTAATCCTTGTTTCTTACCTTTTTCTTTTGCTATTCACTTATTAGTCACATAGACCTTTGTCTTCAAAAAAAAGCACAGACCTTTGACTTCAACCGATTAACTTGATTTTAACAGCCCTATCTCCATCTCCATCAAGATAGTCACAATCATGATCTTCATGCTCATCTTCCTTGACTTGTCTTGAACACAAAAGCAACTAAATCTTTTTCCTCACCTTTGATTCTCGTTTAGCAAGTCCAAACACTTGCCAATTGTTGTTGTGCTTAGTTCTTCATATGTCACAGCCTTTGTTTGCATCACACAAATGACTAATAATCTTCCGTCACAAGTTTGAATCTTCCACATTGATTCGTACCACATGGGTTGTTCTTGATCTATCCCAAATCTTTAAACTCCTTCACCAGTCCACACATGTTCGTCTTTCTCTTGATCAATACCTCACAGATCGACTGATGGTTTGTTTCGTCCTTCTTCGTCTAATCTTCGATTCATGATATTCCTTTCCTCAAGCCTCGATCTTCAACCTCTCTAGGGTATAAGCTTCACCTAAGCTCCGATACCAATTGTTGGCCCAGAATCATTACATCAAGACAAGAATACACAAGGATTTGGTGACTAAACTTAATTTATGACTCCTAAAATTTCATGAAACAAAACCACACATAATACAGTGACTATACACCTTTATTTATACTAAACACATAACTTGCTCCCTGTAATAAAACTGAGAATGATATTATTACTGGATAAATCTACAATGTGGTGACACCTCTATATAAAGAGGATGAAACCCTAATCTAAGGCCCATCAAGGCCCATGGGCTAAACTAACAGGCTAAACTAATATCTGATCTATTCTAATCTATTTACATTAACACTCCTCCTCAAGTTGATGCATAGATGTTAATCATGCCCAACTTGTTACATATAAATCTATTTGAGTCTTCCGGAGTGGTTTCGTGAAGATATCAGCAAGTTGAAACTCTGTCTTAACATGGATTGGTTGAATGGATGCCTCTTCAACCTTCGTCCCAACTACCCGATCCCTGATCAGATGACAATCAACTTCTATATGTTTAGTTCTCTCATGAAAGACTTGGTTCTTAGCTATGTGAATAGCAGATTGATTATCACAATATAACCTCATCAAGTTATTTGAAATAACCCCAAGTTCTCTGAGAAGACGACGGACCCAAATCATCTCCGATGTAACATCTGCCATGGCTCTGTACTCAGATTCAGCACTAGATCGAGACACTGTGTGTTGTTTCTTGCTTTTCCAAGATACCAGATTTCCTCCAACAAACACACAATATCCAGTTGTAGACCGCCGTGAAATAGGGCAACCCGCCCAGTCGGCATCCGAAAAACCTGATACTCTACCATCTCCTTCTTCTGTAAAGGCGCCTACACGACAGTGCCCTTGATCAGAATACAAAATCCCCAACCCTGGAGCAGTTTTAAGATACCGTAATACACGAAGAGCAGCATCCCAATGTCCTGTGTATGGAACGGCCATGAACTGACTTAAAACACTAACCGCAAAGGAGATGTCCGGACGAGTAACAGTCAAATAGTTAAGTTTCCCAACTAGCCGCCTGTATTGCTCAGGATCCTTCATTGGACTCCCATCTTCTGGAAGCAGCTTTCCGGTAGAGAGCATTGGGCTATCTACTGGTTTGCAGCCCAATAGACCACATTCAGATAACATATCAAGAACATACTTTCGTTGTGATAGAAGGATTCCCTGCGGAGAGCGGGATACTTCTATACCAAGGAAGTATCGGAGTCGGCCAAGATCCTTAATCTGAAACTGTGACTGAAGAAATTGTTTGAGATTTGTGATCCCAACTTCATCATCCCCTGTGATTATTATATCATCCACATAGACAACCAGAATAATCCTTCGGCCCTGGTGGTGCCTAAAGAACACAGAATGATCATAGGCACTACGAGTCATCCCAAAGTCTCCCATAACATCAGAGAATCGTCCAAACCATGCTCGGGGGGACTGCTTGAGACCATACAATGAGCGACGTAATCTACATACCTTTGAAGCCTCCTCCTCAACGATGTACCCAGGTGGCTGCTCCATATATACCTCCTCCTCAAGGACGCCATGAAGAAATGCGTTCTTGACATCAAGCTGATGGAGCGGCCAATGATTAATGGCAGCAAGAGCAATAGAAATACGCACCGATGGCATTTTGGCAACAGGAGAGAAAGTCTCATCATAATCAATACCGTAAGCCTGAGAATAACCTTTAGCAACTAAGCGGGCCTTCAAGCGAGGCACGGATCCATCTGGGTTTGGTTTCACTGTGAACAGCCAACGACAACCAACGAGGAGTTTTCCGGGGGGAAGAGGTTGGAGATCCCACGTATGATTGGTCCGAAGAGCACCAATCTCTTCTTCCATAGCCTTTCTCCATCCTGGGTGAGCTAGGGCGGTCATCACATTCTTGGGAATCGGGTAGGAGTCAAGGGCAGTAGTATAAGCATGACATTCGGGTGACAGGTGTGCATAGGACACATAGTCCTGAATCGGGTAACGAGTGTGATGTCGGGGTTCCTTTCGGAAGGCAATGGGGATATCAGGATATGGGGCACCAGGTGGGTCATAAGTAGGTGGATCATGTGTAGGAGGGGTAGTATCAGGTAAGATTGTATCAGTGGTATTGTTAGGATGTGGATCTGAAGACGTACCAGAGTCATGGACCGGTTGTGAATCAAGAGTTGTCGTCATGTGTTTATGTCGCCTGGCATATGTGAACTGCAATGGTTGATTCTCTGTCGGTAGGCCAGATGAAGTAGGAACTGAATCTGAGACCGGGGGCTCCGATGGACTAGTGGAGACTGGGACAGGGATAATAGGAACAGTAACGGACTCGGGTGTAACAGGGTGAGTATTAGAATCGGGAAACAAAGAATCAAGAGAATCCGAAGACTCAAGAAAGTAAGGACATGACTCGTGAAAAGTGACATCAGCACTGGTAAAGTAACGACGAAGGGAGGGGCAGTAACAACGATACCCTTTCTGAACACGAGAGTATCCAAGAAAAACACAACGAATGGCCCGGGGGTCAAGTTTGGTTGTCCCCGGGCGATGATCATGAACGTAGGCTACACACCCAAAATTTTAGGTGCGAGAGGAAAGGGAGTGCCTGTGGGGAAGAGGATAGAAAACGGGGTCTTACCATGAAGAACCGATGAAGGCATGCGGTTAATCAAGTAAGCTGCAGTGAGGACTGCATCTCCCCAAAACGATTAGGAACATGAGAGTCAATCATGATTGTGCGAGTAACATCCAACAAATGGCGGTTCTTGCATTCAGCAACGCCATTTTGCTGGGATGTATATGCGCACGAGGTCTCGTGGATTATACCATGAGTTTTAAGATATGTGGATAACTCAGAAGACATGTATTCTTTTGCATTGTCGGTGCGGATGGTTTTGATTGATTTGTTAAACTGATTTTGAACATAACAATGGAATTCTTGAAATATTGAATTTAATTCACTACGAGATTTTAATAGATAAACCCAAGTGGTACGTGAATAATCATCAATAAATGTGACAAAATACTCAAAACCCAGTGGAGTCTTAACGGGGGAAGGTCCCCAAATATCAGAATGCAAGAGTTCAAACGGGTTACAGACTCGACTAGACACTTTTGGGGGATAAGGACGCCTGGTGTGTTTACCAAGTTGACATGACTCACAATGAAATTCAAAAGAAACAGATAAATCCGGTCTCATTTGCCTCAGAACCGCGGTAGAGGGATGGCCTAGCCGGCAGTGAGCCTCCCTGATGCTGGAATCACATATGTTAGCAGTAGGTTGTGACATTAAAGACAGACGGTAGAGGCCTCCTGATTCAATACCGGTGCCAATCAGTCGGTTCGTCCCTAGTTCCTGGAAAACACAGTGAGTGGGATAAAATTTTGCACAACAGTTATTTTGTTTGGTGAGTTGGCTTACAGAACAAAGGTTATCAGGAAATTTGGGTACTAACAATACAGATGAAAGTGTAAGGTCTTTCGAGTTGCTAATGGACCCGATACCACGAACTGGGCATGAGGATCCATCAGCAATTCGAACAGGAGGGTGAGAGGTATTTTGTAGGTTAGACAATATACCTTGATTCCCAGTCATGTGATGAGTAGCCCCAGTATCAACAATCCAAGATGAGTTAAGACTAGCGAATGTACCTGAACGAGCCGAATTGGCATGTGGACTGGTAGTGTGTGACTGAAGGCTCAGCAACTGTCGAAACTGGTTATACTCCTCCTGGCTTAGTGAGTATGTTGGTGTCGTAGAATCAACCGGGTCAGAAGAATCATCAGTAGTAGCTAGTCGTGCCTTGGGTCGAGGAGGAGGTAGAGATCCAGGAGGTCGATTTGGGCAATTGTACTTCGTGTGACCTTCGTGATGACAATAGTGACATGTGATTCCATTGCCGCGACCATTGCCTTTTCGTTGGGCTGAATTAGAACCACGACCAATGCCTTTACTAACAGATGCACTGGTATGCAAAGCAGAAGTGTCAGTGTCCCGAGTAGTGGCATCCGAACCATACATTTCCCGTAGTAAGTGATATGTGGATGCCACAGATGAGGTAGCACTAGAGTTGCTCAACAGTAATGGTCGAGCACTAGAGTACTTGGGTGATAGACCTGCAATGAACACCATAATGTCCATGTTCTTGTTGCGCTCCTCCTGAACTTTCAGATCAGTGGTCGGTGGGTACAGAGTACGTAATTCATCCCTCAGTTTTGAGAACCGGGTAAAGTAATCAGTGAAGGTGGAGTCACCTTGCTCAATTCTGCTGTATGCTTGGACCACCGAAAAAGCATGAGACAGGGATTCTTTGGCAGAAAAGGACAATGACAGATGTTCCCACATTTCTTTGACAGTATTGAAGTTTTGAGCAATAGCAAGAATCGGTGGCTCCATGGCATTCCACAACGCCATTTGAATACCACTATCATTAAGGCGCCATTCCTTTGTTATCGGATCCGGAGGCGGTTCGGTCAAATGATCTTCTTTACCAACACTTATAAGTCCTCTTTCAACAAAGAGACTCCACGAACTCCAACATTTAGAGTCAAGTTTAACAGGAATACGTAACACAGCAGAGTAATTAATGATACCTGGAGCAATTTGAGTTGGGGTGGCTGAATCGGTCTTCTTTTCATCACCCATGTTAACAGATCTGAAAAACGAGAGGCTGGATCTAAGAGCAGAACAGAAAAACGCGTGGGAGCAGGAAATTGACCTTGCAGATCAACTGGAAACTGAGTCGCGAGCGTTCGGGTGTGAGCAGGGTCGCCGGAGGTGGGTCCACGCGCCGCCACTCGCCGGCGCGTGAGGAAGACTGCAGAGGAGACGGAGGCGCGTGAGAGCGCGTGCGGCGGCGGGGAGGTGGCGTTTTTTCGGGGTTTGCAGATCGGGGGATGGCGAGTCGTATGGAAGCAGTGGTGTGTTGCAATTGTTGCTCGAAAAAGGATTTGGTGTAAACAGCAGCAGCTTCTTGACGGGAAATCAGATACAGGAGCGGGACAGGTAACTGACTAGGATTTGTACCGAGAGCCTTGTGGCTCTGATACCATGTAATAAAACTGAGAATGATATTATTACTGGATAAATCTACAATGTGGTGACACCTCTATATAAAGAGGATGAAACCCTAATCTAAGGCCCATCAAGGCCCATGGGCTAAACTAACAGGCTAAACTAATATCTGATCTATTCTAATCTATTTACATTAACACTCCCTAAGATAATTCCACTCCTACTAATAAGGAAATAAATATCTGCCAATTATCCGACTAAGCAAAATCGAATAAAAAAAATCTTCACCTGATTTCTTCCTAATTTTCCAACCACAATTTCATCTTTGACCATTCAATTTTTACAAGTGCACCAATGTTAAATTCCAACACGTAATTAAATGATTACACTATAAATATCAATTATAAGATTTGGTTACAATGGATCAATTATAGGTTTATGGTTAAACCGGGCGAATAATGTATTCAATCATCAGTACAAGTTAAAATCCATTCATAAAGAGTGTTCACCTTAGATCTAAACTGAAGTGCTGGATCAGTAGTTCGAGAAACAAGCCTGGCAAGTGGAAGCATCTCAGCAATTTCTGCTCGAGGAACCTCGAGTCTCATTCTCCAACGACCCATTGAAGATATGACACTCCCAAGATCACTCCCTCTTCGTCTTCTTGCTTTTTTCCCATCTCTTGAACCAGGCAATACATATTCACCTTGAAGCTCATACTGGCTATTGTTTTGTTTCAAAACAGCCTTTTCAACAGTTATCTGCACAGTTACCAACCAACTTACTTTCAAATGTAATCTGCTTGAAATTGTTCAGTTTTATACAAAATTTTCCAAACATACAATTTTATCCACGAAAGCAGCAACATGGTTTTTAATTAAGTTTCTATACATTATTTTTATTTTCTTTTAACTTTATCTGTTTTATATATACCTATATTGTTGCTAATAAGCGTTAACAACACCTAAGACACACACTACATATGCCAAAAACAAAGCACAAATATAAACCTTCCGAAATAGGAAGAATTGATACTTCAATTTTAAATATATGCATACTTAGAAAAACTTAAAAATGAAAATCAAATGTGTAAGAAATAGCAAGAAGCTGAAAGATGAAAAAATATATTAGGTTTATGTACTTACAACGTCACCGCTCCATCTAGCAGCCACATCTAGAGCTTCTCCTAGGACACCACTGAATTTTGGATGCAGCAGAGATAAGATTCCATGACCTCTTCTTTTCTGAAAATTAATTTGGACTTCTGCCTGCAAAAATGGAACCATACAGAGTAGACAATAAAGTAAGCTGCAATATGCAAGTAATAGAAATTTGTTTTTACATGTTTGCTGATTTCCAACTATGTTACCTAGTCTAATGTGTAAAAGATACAAGTGCATGCCACAAAAATCAACAAAAAAGAGCTTACCCTTTGTAACATTCCTCTGAGTGAAGCCAACTCCAGTTCATCAAGTGGTAAATGCCGGACCTTACGTACACAAGTTACAAATGTGAAACTGAAGTTAAAAATAACAAAGAAAAATCAACCTAAAGGGTTGGTGATACTTGTATACTACAAGTCATTTAAATATTCATGATATGTCTATGTTGCCAAAGGCGCGCCAAGGCGCTCAGACGTGACGAGGAGTAGGAGCCAATGTAAGGCGACTGGCTTAAGAAGGTGAAGGAAAGGCCAGCTTGGTCCACGCACAATAGCTGAGAGGCAAGGGCTTCAATCCTCATCTATTGCGAATCTATGATTTATTTGTTGATCCTTCTTCATTCTTTATTCTCTCTTCTTTATTCTTTACAAGCAGTGGTTGCTGCTTTTCTCTTCATGCAGTTGCTGGAAGATACAAGTAGAGGCGCACAAGTCGGGTTTTTGGACCAGGTAGAAGTCAGGTTGGTTTGGGTCAAGCATTGTCAAACCAAATTTAAGGAGAGAAACCAGTTCAGGTTCCAACCTAGTTTATGGAGAGGAAACCCCGTCGGAAATCGTTTATGTTTACGATATTATTCAAGGTTGTTGGATTATGTACGATTTCGATTACGTCACGTTGCCAATCAAGCTATGACCCATAAGAGTTACACCTTGGACAACGAATTATAAAGTCCACTTAATTTGATTAACTGGCGATTACGAACCATATCGGGTATTTTTATTAATTATTAATAAACGCTTAGTTATAAACATTAATGTTTCGGGTTTACGTGGGCTAACATTAATCTAACGGGCCCGGGCCCGCGAGTAGATTAATGGTGATTAAATATTGATTAGGTTTCAAAACCTAATAAAATATAATATAAAAACCAACTGTTGCAAAAACAAAAAAAATGACTTTTCTTTTGGGTTGGTAAAACTCACGATTGCAAACAAAGGGAGCAATCCTTTTGTTTACTTGTTTACCGTCCGAAGCAAAATCTAAAGCCGTCGTCACCGCTTTGCCGGCGAGCTCCAAACAACAACCAAATCTTTAATTGCGCCTTTTAAAGCCGTGATCGAATCCCCGGTTTTGTGTTCGTTTCGTTTTCTAGCATTAATTCGTTGAACCCTCGGTGTCTCAAACGGTTAACTATTAACTATCAAGGTATATTTTATCTCATCGGTAGGTTAATTATAATCTGTATTTGCATCGTTTGTAACTAGATTCTGTCAGGTTCACTCTGGTATTTTATTAATACTCTGTTGCGTTAACTATTATTAATATGATTAATAATTATCAAAATCGTTTTGATAAATAAACCTAATCAAGATACCGTTGAACCCAACAGTGGTATCAGAGCCACGCTTACAACATGCATCAGATCCGGTCTGTTAACCGGTTATAGATCACAAACTTTAAAATTATTTGAAGTTTCTGATTTATATTATTTGGGGCAACTTATTTATTTTGGTTAAATATTTATTTACCAAAAGATTGCCCTTATTATTTGATTGTGTTTTAATATGTAAATCTGGATGGACCCTGTGGTTGAATGGTTATGTTGTGATTAGTTTTGTTAGTTTTTGGTTTTATGGTTTTGGCCCATTTGACAGCTCAAAGTTGTCATAGATTAGGGTTTTCTTTATTTTGTATTTCTTTTGTAGATATTGTAATATTTGAAGACCCGAAGCCCAAACTGGAGACAAGACGAATCAAGGAGTCAGTGGGAGCCCATCAAGACAACTAGATGCACTTAGGTCCATCCTTGTGGTTGTTTTGTGTTTTGACCCCGTGACCTGGTTTGATCTTGCTACTTGGCTCTAGCGAGATCAAACAATCATAGCCATTAGATTTACATATTACTTTGCTATTATGGTTGCTTTATTTTATAATTATTGTAACATCCAACATAATATCAAACTAATTAAAAATATTTTTCACAATCAAAATAAATAACAAGTTTTAAACTTATTTTTACAACTTGTTAAAATATTAAAACAAATTGCTTGTTTTAAAAGGGATAACCGGATAAGTATTCAAATTCAAAATTAGTTTGAATTTCAAAACTTAAAACTTGATAATTTTAAGTTAAAATTAATTATCTTTTTAAAAGGATAACTAAATAAGTTTTCAAGTTTAAAATTAGTTTAAATTTCAAAACTTAATACTTGATAATTTAAAAATTATCAACTTAATATCGGTTGTGCAACCTAGTTTTAATAGGGTATTAAAATCTGGTGTCCTGAGAGATGAAAGCGTTCGTCATTTATTATCACGAACTAAATATTGTAAAACATGTTTTTACAACGCACGTATGACTTAATTATACGTTGTTTCTTTGTTTGTTTATGTTTAAGCTGGTTTCCGTCAACATGGTTGCAATATAGGTTTAGGTGAGGTTTTAACCCGGTTTTAAGTTCAAAAACCATTTGGTTGTGCACCTCTAGATCCAAGATGCCTTAAGAGTTGAGTCGGGGCTTCTTTTTCCAATTTAGGCCATTCTTTTTTTCTTAATTTGGGCTTTTTCTCCTTTTGTTTTGGGTTTTATTTTTTCTAGTTTTAGACTTTCTTATTTCATGTTGGGACTATATACACAAATTGGTGTTTAATTGGATAAACTCAATGTCGTATAAAGCTAATTATATAAGATATTTAAACAATTATATAGTTTTAGAAGGTTTTCAAATATTTGATATCGGTTAGATTAGTTTAATTGTTAATTATGTTAGGTTTTTAATTATATTTGGGAAGTAGTACTAATTTTTATACCTTTATATAAAATTTGATTATTTTATTATTGTGCTTGTCTCAGCCATGCGCTTGTTTTACGCATTGTGCCTAAGCTACAGATAAGCCCTTTGTGCCTTGAACCTTTGACTACCTAGTGATATGTAATGTGCATCTGTACTTAATTCTTCAGAATTTACCAGCATTCAATATAATTTAATTACCATCATGATTCAAATATAAAAGTGCTGCATGTACCTCTAGATTGACTGATTGAAAAGGCTCATAACAAGCATTGGCCCTTAACTGCCCCTTCAAAAGAGAAAATGATAGCTTTGTTCCAATTATGTTGTCCGCAGCAATAGATTGCAGTGGTCCAATGACTTCAAATGCAAGACTTTCATCTGGCCTACCAGTTGCATCCAACTGCATTATGGATCAGTAATCACAACTTTGAGAGATTATCCAAATTTATGAGTTGTTCCTAAACATTAAAAATGTTTGAGATAAAAAGAAACAGTCTAGCAGAATATATGGAGAAATTGAGTTATTCATGACCCTGAAACTGGAAAAAGAATACAAATTAACATTATGATTTGAGAAACATGTTAAAATTACAATGAGTTCGGAAGCCATGTCTAAGTGCATGTTTAAAACAATATAGCAACAAAAAAATATATTTATTTTTATTATTTATTTATAGCAACAAATTTGGTGAAGGAGAAAGACATCAAAGTGAGATGGAAAACTTACTTCGATAACCTTTTCAACATAAGGAACCCAAATCAACAAACTGAGATAGATGAAACAACCCAAACAACGCAACAAAACAAATGCTATTGTAGAAGCATCACAACAGACGAAGTTACGAGAGCTATGAAGAAAATGGGAAGGGCTAAAGCAGTGGGGCCAAGACAACATACCGATTGAAGTGTGGAAATGCCTGGGAGATGAGGGTCTCCAATGGCTAACAGATTTATTCAACACTATTTTTAAGACAGGGAAGATGCCAGACCAGTGGAGAACCAGTGTCATAGTCCCCATATATAAGAAAAAAGGAGATGTCCAATGTTGCGAAAACTACAGGGGAATAAAGCTATTGAGTCACACGATGAAATTGTGGGAAAGAGTTATTGACGCGAGAATTAGACAGGAAACTCAGATAGCGATAAACCAATTTGGATTTATGTCAGGACGCTCTACAACAGAAGCCATACATGTCATAAGGAGGACAATGGAGAAATATAGAGAAAAGAAAAGGGACCTCCATATGGTATTCATCGACCTAGAAAAGGCCTATGACAGTGTTCCGCGTCAACTAATTTGGGAAAGTCTACGACTTAGAAAGATACCAGAGAGGTATATCAAAATAATCAAGGATATGTATGACGGGGCAAAAACGTGTGTGCGAGCACAGGTCGGAGACACAGACTCCTTCGCAGTGGAAGTGAGACTTCACCAAGGATCGGCATTGAGCCCATTTCTCTTCACAGTAGTGCTGGATGAGATGACAAAGTCTATACAACAGCCAGTTCCGTGGTGCATGCTCTTTGCGGATGATATCGTCTTAATATCAGAATCTAAAATGGTGCTTAACAACAGGCTAGAACAGTGGAGAGCAGCACTACAGCGCAGAGGCTTAAGGATAAGTCGCTCTAAGACAGAATACATGCATTGTAACTTTAGTGGTGAGGCTGAAGAGGAAACACAAATCAGTATCCAGGGTATGGCGGTCCCACGAACGTCTAGGTTTAAATACCTGGGCTCGTACCTGCAGGAGGACGGAGAGATACACAGCGATGTAGCTCACCGTGTTCAAGTAGGATGGTGCAAGTGGAGAGCAGCATCAGGGATTCATGTGATAAGAGGTTTCCAGCAAAACTAAAGGGAAAACTATACAGAGTGGCAGTACGCCCAGCTATGTTATACGAAACCGACTGTTGGGCCATAAAGAAATCGCACGAGAAACAAATAGAGGTAGCGGAAATGCGAATGCTGAGGTGGATGTGTGGACTGTGGACACACAAGACTGGATCGGATAACAAATGAAGTGTTTCGACAGAAGCTAGAAGTGGCTTGTATCGCAGATAAAATACGAGAGGGAAGATTAAGATGGTTTGGGCATGTGAAGAGGAGACCAATGGCAGCACCAGTCTATGCAGTTAAATCGGCCGATATATCGGTGATATATCACCGATATATCGTGATATATCGATATATCGGTTATCGGTGGCTAGGTTGCATATCGGTCCAAAAAATCGGACAGAATATCGGTGCCGATATTATCGGCCGATATGACCGATATATCGCCGATATTTTGTCCTCTAAATATCGGCCATATCACTGATATATCGCTAGGCTCGTTTTTTGTTCTGGGCTCGTTTTTTGTCCAAGGCCCAAAATTAAAAACCCACTAACCCACTAACCTAATAACCCAATAACCCTAAATTACTCACATGTCGACCATCGGGAGGAGCAGTTCGATGTTTCAGAGCCAAACATCGACAATCAGGAGCAACCATCGAGCGGTTCCAAGTAGCAAACAACAACCGAGCGGTTTCAAGCAGCAAACAATCGAGCTGCTGAAGTTCTGAACAGCAACGAACAACCGATCATCGAACAACAACGAACAACCGATCATCGATCATCGAGCTGCTGCACTTGGGGTCTGATTTCGCTTATTTGAGTATTTCTTTGCTGTTTGATTGGATTATTGCAATAGTTTGACTGAGATTTTAGGAACTAGGACTGAGTTTTTTTGTTGCATTTTGATTTTGGACTGAGATTTTAGGAATAAAGAAGCTGTTGACTGTTTTAGGAATTAGGACTAGAGTTTGACTGAGATTTTAGGAATAAAGAAGTTGTTCTATACTGAGATTTTGGACTGAGATTTTGGACTGAGATTGTTGCATTTTAGATTTTGGACTGAGATTATATGGGTTTTAGTGTTTTACATATATATATGCAATTACCGATATCTCACCGATAAATCACCGCGAGAACCGATATATCAAATATCGATCAGTGACCGATATCCGATATTTCACCGATTTAACTGCTTAGGCACCAGTTAGAGCAGTAGAGAACATTATCTTAGAGGGTAGAGAAGTAGAGGAAGACCGAGGTTGACTTGGGACGAGATAATTAGGCGAGATATGGTACACTTGCACCTCTCTTAGCATATGATCGAGGATAGGAGTGAGTGGAGGCGTAGAATTAAAATTAAGGACTTTTAGTGGGATCCGTAGGTAGGAAGGGTTAATGAAGACATGTTGCGGGGTCTGATGTGTACGTTGTCCACATCTGCCCTATATAGGTGAAACTTGCTGCTTCTCTGATGTATGCTCTTTCATTTTCGTATGCTTTTAGGTGATTCATTACTGTATGTTGTGTGCTGTGAGCTTTATGATATTTTATATGCCGACTTGCTACCGTTATGGCTTTTGTTATCGAGTCGGGGGTCTCTTTGGAAGCAGTCTCTCTACCTACCAAGATAGAGGAAAGACTCGTCACCACCTACCCCCCCAGACCCTGCTCTTGAGTGGGATATACTGGGTTTGTTTGTTTGTTTGTTTGTATTTATATCTTCGAACAGCTAACCCACACCTTGATACTTAAACCCTCAACCACATGAAAAGAGACACCTTTCACACACCTTGATACTACTAGGCCACCAGCCCTTCAGTGAATAGCAACAAATTGATGCTTCTTATGCTACAAGAAACATTTATTCCAGTAGAGATGAGAGAAAAACGAGGTATCATCTAGCCAACTAAAAGTGGCAGCAGTTATGTAGTAGTCCTAATTCAAATTCAACAAGTTTGAATTTAATGATAGAATTGTTCAATGTGTACGATACTCTGTTGTAAAGCCCACAAGGCACGCACCTAGAGCCTTAGGCGCCCATTTTGAGGCACTGAAGGCGCATTTTCAGGCCATGTTCCGGTCAAAAACTATGGCCAATGATTGTCTAAATCAACTAAAACAATCACACCAGCCCTAAACAAGCATGTAATAACCTAAAACAGCCTAACACATGTCTAAAACCCCTAAACATGAAATTTTATACTATATGCCTCGTTTAGAAAATCCCTTGCTTTTCAAGTGCTCTGCTCCTAGAGGCCAAAGTCTCACATTATGTATCTAGAGTGCACCTTGCGTCTTCAACAAATATGGTACGATATAAAGAAATTAACCATGTTCATAATAGTTCATAGATAACATGTAAAGTTAAACATGAAATCAAAGTAGCTAAGGTGTCATTTCATGCCAATTTGGCATGCCATGTGGCCAAAAAAGTAATTAGAGATGTCAAGGAGAGATTGAGGCAGGTTGGGTACAAGTAAGCAAACGCAATCATTTTGTCCGCATTTTTTTTAATTTTTTTTTACAATTAATGTGTTAATACTATTATTCTTATTAATTATAATAAGAATCGAAACCTTCTACAAAAAAATACTTAGGTGTTAGTATGCACTAAATTTTAGCTAATTGGCCCCCGCATAAGTAAACAAGCCAAATTGCCACCTCCAATTAACAAGATTGATGATTCTTGATAATGCTTGTACTAATGAGCAGTTATTGCAAGTTAAGACTGCTTAAGTAAGTATAAACAAACAAACAAACAAACATACCCAGTATATCCCACTCAAGAGTAGGGTCTGGGAGGGGTAGGTGGTGACGAGTCTTTCCTCTACCTCGGGGGTAGAGAGACTGCTTCCAAAGAGACCCCCGACTCGAAAGCGAAAGCAATAGCAATAGCAGACAAAAGCAGGCACATTATATAGCATACAACACATACGTATAAGACAGACAAACCAAACTTACCTTAATACAGGCAGGTGAGATATTGAGCTGTCCAGCTAAGTGGGGGGCTAGCAACAACTGATTTAATTTAAGACCTGTGATTGAAACATCACCAGCAAGAATCTTTGACACCTCAGCAGAAGGCTCAACAACTTTTCCTTGAAACTTGATTCTTCCGGTCGCTTTAAGATTAATGGGGCGAAGAGAATCAATTGCGTATGAGGAAATGAGATTGAAAATTTCAAAACCACGCATACGTAAATCAAATTCCACTCCTTCAATAATCACAGCCAACTCTTTTCTATCTAACCAGTTTTCGTAAGGATACGAAGTTTGAACTTTTGTAAACAATTCAAAAGCAACAGATGAAGAACTAATAGTGATGAATTCATGAGATATAATCATATCTCCTCGAGCATCTGCAAATGATCCTTCAGCTTTTGGTGCCATCCACTTAATATCGAATCTCCTACAGTGATGATGATGATGATGATGATAACAATTATGACAATGATACTAACAACAGTGATAACAACAAAAACAACAACAATAATAGCTACATAATCGCAGTGGAAAGTAGAGGAGCCTACTAGTAAATGTTTTCCTTTTTCTGCTTAGATTAAGGAAGCACAACAGAGGTGACAAAATGAGTAGGTTTGCTAAAGGATAAACCTTTTTTGCACGGGAACAACCAAAAGCCTAAAACATTGAGACGAGTATTTAGAAACGTTACCGGGTACGGATTAAACCAATCCCATTACTATTTACTCGCATTGAAACCAGATATCCTAATAGATCACATAACCTCAAATATACAATAAATAGTATTTTGCAGTTGTTAGAAATTTTAAATTATAACAACTTGAATTGGTAAAATTGTACTTGAGTATCTAATATTTCAAGTCAGGTTTTGGGTGAGTTTGAGATGGGGTGTCTGGTAACGCGAAAGGCCACAAGTAACTTTAACCACATATGGGTGGGAGTGGGACTGGGTATAAGTAACGATTTTACTGGTATTTCCATCCCAAACTCTACCCATTGACCTCTTGTTAAAGAACCAAAACATACTCACTCTTCCGTAAGCAGAATCATCAATATTGCCGCTCTAGTTAATGATATTGTACACAATAAATGTTCATGAAGCCTTACGGTTTGAGCAATGAGCCTGAGAGTTTTGTTTCTCCATTCAAATCCCCTAATTTAAAGGGTACAAGTTGATCATAACCAGGAACATACTGATCCATTATTTTATCAAAGCATAAACTCCCAGAAAAATTCACATCCATTGCCGTGTCATCGTCCTCACCCTGCAAAGATATAAAATATCCAAGCAAGTTTCAAAGGGAAAATATCAAAAATATAATGACGATGAAGACCCAGAGATTCTATATAGCTATAGCGTAATTCTTCTTTTGTTCAAACAGTAACTTCTTGAATCGAACTTAAGTACCTCAGGACAGATCCATGCGTTCCCTGCCCCACGAATCTCGCCACCATCAACAAGAGTTGCTCTGATTCCATATAAATCTGCAACCTGCAATGTATATAAGTCGCATTAACTTAAGAAGGTTTTAATTTATACTTGTACTAGTTTAGAAACCCGTATTTTACACGGGTTGAATTAAGATATTAAATGAATAGTTAGGAATAAATATTTAGAAATTTTAAAATAAATTTTTTGATATGATTTTAATTAAATACAATAAACTACCTTAAGTAATAAAGTAATAACAATATTTTTTAAACTTTTGTTTAAAAAATGTTTATTAAAGATTCCAATTTTTTTAATATTTATTTTGTAAACGTCATTTGTTTAAAAAAAGTTATTTGTATTAAAAAAATCATAAAAATTATATTTTTTATACAAAAATATGTTTAATAAGTGTAAAAGAATATCTTTAGCATTTATTATGATCATTAAATGATTAACCTTTTATGTTAATAACATGTGATAATAATGTGTAAAAATGATGTGTGGCAAGTAGAGTATGAGAAGATGACAAGTGGCAAAATTTTATTTTTCTTTATTAGTATAGATAACATGTGATAATAAATGTGTAAAAATGACGTGTGGCAAGTAGAGTATGAGAAGATGACAAGTGGCAAAATTTTATTTTTCTTTATTAGTATAGATATGCAGAGAGAGAGAGAGAGAGAGAGAGAGAGAGAGAGAGACCATAAGGGGGCAACTTACACAATTATCAGTATTGAAAGTGAAATTGGCCGAAACATAAGACAAGGGAACCCTGTCAATGCGGCCACTGCACCAGCCTCTTTATTTTTCATAATTGCCTCATAAGCAGCTGATGCAGGAACATCATCAGCAGCAGCCCAGCTAGACATTTTCTTGACACCAATCCACTTCCCACAAAACTGGCACATCCAAAGGCCCTTGACAATTGAAAACAGCTGTCACACACCCTGCCAACTGCCATGCCAACAACACACATTAAATACTAAACTCACCAACATCCTATCACCTTGTGAATTCTCTTAAAAAAATTCTTATTTAATACACAAACTAGTTTAATAAATGAATTTTCTAAAGAAAAAAGAGTAAAGAAAACAAAATACCGGAAACAGTAGAGGTTTCATTTTGAAAGTATTCATGAGAGCGTTTACTTCCACAGAAGGGACCTGGAGATGAATGAATAGTCCGCCACATTACGCATAGAAAGCAAATAGCATTAACTGCCTTCAATAAACGCAAAAGGGAACAAATAAAGCACATTTGTCAATGAATTTGTAACCACCTCTGTAATTATTTCTTAATCAACTTTCCTTGGTGGGTTTTATTCACATGTGCTAAATATAAGATCATTTAACTTAGATAGGCATTTCTTGCGATCATATTTTGGGAGAGTTTAGCAATTAACCATAGAGTTAAATATGATTCCTTAAAACAGTACCATGAGTATGCATTCTTAAACTCGTTACAATCATGAACAAATAATGTCGAGGGTTGTCAGTGAAGTGAGAATAACCTGACCTGACACATAAGGTGAAATTCTCCTTCCTCTGGTTCAATTCCAAAGTCTCCAGAAGCCTCCAAAGGAACCTTGCCAAACCAACCACTTGCATTGTGTAAAAATATACGTTGAGCTCGGAAACATAAGCTGGCAGACATACCCTACAAAATTGGAGGGGGGGAGGGGGTGATATTTATCAGGCAAAGAAAATGAGGAATCAGCAGTGAAGTGAACTTGGTACATACAGAAAATGAAGATGGTGCATCAAATATTTGAAAAGCCAACCCCGTTACATCAAGTTGCCCATGAAGATTTGGGAAACTTTCTCCTTGTGACATGCATATGTGAACCTGCAACATCAATACAAATCCTATTAAAACTTAAAAGAATACTAGAAGCAATGAACATGCTCGATTGCTTGTGAGATCTGAAGGATTAATATGTATATATAAATATACAAACAGACTAACAGAGTGTCAAGAGAATCACCTCACCACTAGCTCTTCCTTCATAGAATGCAATAGGAAGTTCTAAAATTCTTTCAAATAGCTGCACAAGACAAACAAAGAAACCTTACTCTTAGCTGAACAGAACATATGCTTTGGCGTAATTTTTTTATCCAGCCAAATACAAAATATACCTTACCGGGACAAAGAGATTCACAACTTTAAGATTGGCATGCCAATTCTGCTCCAATATGTCCACAAAAACATCTGTTGTCAACCAGCCACCATCTTCAGATGTTACATCAGATCTCCACATCTTACAACTACCACTCAACTGTACATGCACACGACTATAATTATTTTGGAACTTCAGATGTCCACAAGCATTCTCCATTTCTCTGTAAATATCAGAAAGTCCGTGTGAGCTTAAGAGATTATTAATGTGAGCGTCTAAAGAAACATAATTTCCCAGAGAACATGTATACTAAAGACAAAATTGTGTAAATATTGAGGGTCTTAAATGATTTTATAAAACTATCAATTCACCATTTAACTTTAGAAAGCTACACTCGGCATGGAATAATAAGAAATGTTCAAAATCAATAATAACCTAATCCTTTCACCCCTGCCTCCATCATACATTCTAGATGTTACTTTTTGTGCCCCCTTGATAATCGAAACAAGTAATTAAACCATGCTGTTCGCATCCCCTTGTAACATGCCGACCACAATCCATTCCAAGGCCTAACTAACAAACAAACAAACAAACATACCCAGTATATCCCACTCAAGAGCAGGGTCTGGGAGGGTTAGGTGGTGGCGAGTCTTTCCTCTATCTTGGGAGATAGAGAGACCGCTTTTAAAGAGACACCCGACTCGATAACAATAGCAATAACAAATAGCAAGCATATTATATAGCATACAGCACAAAGTTATATATCACATACAGATTTAGATAGTACCTGGTGCTGCAAAGAGCTCCCGCGTTTTCGCAGGGTCCAGGGAGAGTCCGTCCCATTTAAGGGAAGATGTACGCGGTCCTTCCCCACATTTTGTGGGGAGGCCGTTTCCACGGATCGAACCTGAGACCTTCGGTCCCTTAGGAACAGATTTAGATAGTGCATACATCAAATAAGCGGCAAGTTTCACCTATAAAGGGCAGAAGTCGAATACCAACACATCACGCGAGGTGTCCCGCATCCGGTCTTCCTTTACTCTTCCTACCCACAGATCCCACTAGAAGTCCTTAATTTTAATTCTACGCCTCCACGCACTCCTATCCTCGATCATGTGCTCAGAGAGGTGCAAGTCTACCATATCCCGTCTAATTATCTCGTCCCAAGTCAACCTAGGTCTTCCTCTACTCCTCCGACCCTCTAGGGTGATGTTCTCTACTGCTCTAACAGGTGCTGCCATCGGTCTCCTCTTCACATGCCCAAACCATCTTAATCTACCCTCTCTTATTTTATCCGTGATACAAGCCACCTCTAGGCTCTGTCGAAACACGTCGTTCCGTATCCGATCCAGACTTGTGTGTCCACACATCCACCTCAGCATTCACATTTCAGCGACCTCTATTGTCTCTCGTGTGATTTCTTTATGGCCCAACAATCGGTTCCGTATAGCATAGCTGGACGTACTGCCACCCTGTATAGTTTTCCCTTTAGTTTTGTTGGAAACCTCTTATCACACAAAATCCATGATGCTGCTCTCCACTTGCACCATCCTGTACGTACGAGCCCAGGTATTTAAACCTAGACGTCTGTGGGACCGCCATACCCTGGATACTGATTTGGGTGTCCTCTTCAGTCTCACCACTAAAGTTACAATGCTTGTATTCCGTCTTAGAGCGACTTATCCTTAAGGTGAATGGGTTTTGTCGGGTGAGGCAAGGTGGTGTTACCGGAACCGACAACTGGCATGCGATTACCATTTCCAACAAATATAGAGTTAATAGAACGAACCGGAGAAGGGACCGAGATCTTACCTTGATCGGATGTTAGGTGAGAGGAGGCACCAGTATCCATATACCATTGCTCATCAGCATCACCGGGTTCCATAGTCATGGCCTGAAAAGCATCAGCTAGTTGGGTGGGCTGGAGTGGGTCAATGTCTGCCAAGTGGGCCTGGGCGGCTGTGGGAGAGGGAGTAGTGGGCCGAGAGGGGGTTGTGGGCCGTGGGCTCCAGGGGGCAGTCCAGCCAGCCTGCGTGGGGTAGGGGCAGGGGGGAATAGCCCAATATGTATAAGGATTTGGCCATTGAGGGCGAGTCGCCCAATGTGCAGGAGGCGGAGGGGGTCCAGACCGAGCCGAGGGATTTTGTTGGCGGTTGTTTCGAGTGGGGCCCGATTGGTGTCGGTTCGGGGGTCGACGTTGCTGCTGATTTGTGGGTTCACGGCGCCGGGCGGGTGGGTGTTCATCAGTGGTTGTAGCAAGAGGGGTCGAAGAAGCCGGAGCGGGGGAGACCCGAGCCGACTGGCGGTGGTGCTCCAGTTGAAGCATGGAGCAAGCGGTTTCCCAGGTTGGAACTGTTTGGTTGATGTAGGAGGCGGTGGAATCGTATTCGGGGGAAGGCCCCGAACAAGTTGTAAGACCAGCCGCTGGTCAGAGACAGGTTGTCGACATCGGACAATTGATCCGCGAGTTCCTTGATTCGTTGGCAGTAGGCTTCCAGGGAGGGCATTGATTGGAGGGTGGGGTTAGTGAATTCATGCTCTAGGGCAGCAGCACGCGAACCTTTGTTGTTCAAGAATATGTTCTTGATTCGGTTCCAAGCCTCCAAAGCCGTAGACTTGGTTTGGATGACGCGAACCAGAAGATCATCCGAGAGGGTACCATAAATCCATTGGAGGACCACGGCATCAATTTGGACCAAGTGGGAAAGTTAGGATCATCGGGTGTAGGGGGTTTCGTGTCGTCGATGTGGCGGAGGACATCGTACCCTTGGGCATGAGCCATGAAGAGTGAAGAGTTTAACCCACGTGGAGTAGGAAACCTTGGTCCCATCTAGCACACGAACTTTATGTTGGATGTTCGTGACAGTGTAGACGGGATGCAGGGGAGTCGCCGAGGCTGGAGCAAGGGTTGCCGAGGGTGGTTTTGGAGGTGTGGTGTCAGCCATAGTGAACCAGAGGGTTTACAGAGTAGCAGAGATGCTGCTGTCGACCGAGGCCGAGAAGAGGAGGGCGCGACCGAGGCCGAGAAAGGAGGGTTCGGTAGAGAGCCTTGTGAGGCTCTGATACCATGTAAGTCTTGAAAACTCTCTTGGAGATTTCTATTGATTTAATCAAGTATATATACAAGTATGGTATCACCTAATTAGGAGATAAATCAGGAGCAGATATACATGAATAACAAACTATATCTAATCTAACAAACTATGATGATTATCTATATACAGTCGAATATATCGGGATAAAGGTCAACTGGAGGTTGACTCGTGAGCTAATAGTATTCCGTCTTAGAGCGACTTATCCTTAAGCCTTTGCGCTCTAGTGCTGCTCTCCACTGTTCTAGCCTCTCGTTAAGCACCCTTTTAGATTCTGATATTAATACAATATCATCCGCAAACAGCATGCACCACGGGACTGGCTCCTGTATAGACTTGGCCATCTCATCCAACATTCCTATGAAGAGAAATGGGCTCAATGTCGATCCTTGGTGGAGTCCCACTTCCACCTGGAAGAAGTCTGTGTCTCCGACTGGTGCTCGCACACACTTTTTTGCCCCATCATACATATCCTTGATTATTTTGATGTACCTCTCTGGTACCCTTCTAAGTCGTAGACTTTCCCAAATAAGTTGACGCGGACACTGTCATAGGCTTTTCTAGGTCAATGAATACCATATGGAGGTCCTTTTGTTTTCTCTATATTTCTCCATTATCCTCCTTATGACGTGTATGGCTTCTGTTGTAGAGCATCCTGGCATAAATCCAAATTGGTTTATCGCTATCTGAGTTTCGCGTCTAGTTCTCGTGTCAATAACTCTTTCCCATAGTTTCGTGTGACTCAAGAGCTTTATTCCCCTGTAGTTTGCGCAACATTGGACATCACCTTTTTTCTTATATATGGGGACTATGACACTGCTTCTCCACTGCTCCGGCATCTTCCCGGTCTTAAAGATAGTGTTAAATAAGTCTGTTAGCCATTGCAGGCCCTCATCTCCCAGGCACTTCCACACTTCAATCGATATGTTGTCTGGCCCCACCGCCTTTGCCCTTCCCATTTCTTAAGAGCTCTCGTAACTTCGTCGATTGTGATGCTTCCATAATAAAACTTGTTTTGTTGCGTTGTTTGAGTTGTTTTATCGATCTCAGATTGTTGATTAGGGTTCTTTACGTTGAAAAGGTTATTAAAGTAGGTTTTCCATCTCGCCTTGATGTTTTTCTCCTTCACCAAGACCTTTCCATCCTCAGCCTTTATAAACTTCACCATTCTCAAGTCATGTCTTCTACTTTCTCTTGTCTTGGCAATCTTAAACATGTCATGTTCTCCTTCTTTTGTCTCTAATCGCTTGTGCATCCTCTCATACGCTGTGTTCTTTGCCTCTGGCACAGACTTTTTCGCCTCTTGTTTGGCCTTGTATTTAACTTTTAGATCTGCTCGTTATTCCTCATTATTACAGCGTAAAAGCTCTCTAAAACTTTGTTGTTTAATTCTTATCTTCTCCTGTATATTTTCGTTCCACCACCAGGATTCCTTATGACTGACTGTCTTATTTGTTGTAATTCCAAGAGTTTTTTTAGCTGCTTGAATGACTCTAGTTGCCATAGCCTCCCACTTTTGGTTTGTGTCTTCCTGTGGCCGAGTCCGGCTCATTGGTATGACCTTATCTCTAAAGATGGTAATCTTTTCGTCTTTGAGTTGGCCCATCTGATCGTAGGTCTAATTCTCTTAGTTGGTTCGACAATTGCTCTCTTCACGCGTAGATCCGCCACCAACATATGATGTTGAGTCACTACTGTCTCGCCCGGGATTGCCTTACAGTCCTTCCACGAGCTACGGTCTTCTCCCTCATCAGCAAATAGTCTATCTGTGTGTGTCTCCCGCCGTTGCTGAACATGATTAGATGCGAGTCTCTCTTCTTAAAAAACCAATTTATAATGCCTAGGTCATGCGCTAATGCAAAGTCAAGAAGCTCCTTACAGCCGTCATTCCTAAGACCATACCCAAAGTCTTCATGCACCAACGGGAAGCCTCCATGCACCAACGGGAAGCCTCCATGCACCAAGGCCTAACTATTTTATTGAATCAAAGAACGAACAAAATGGTTGGCTCCTATAGGGTTAAAACAAAATATACATTGTTTTGTGTGAAGTAATTCAATGCACAATTCCTAGAGGAATATGATTCCTTCCATATGGTTAATTATCATATTAAGACCAAGGGGTGCATTCTTTTTACTCAGCTAAAAACTTTTGATGAAAAGTCAAAACATAACCAAGATTTATTCAAGTAAAGTAACCTTCACTAACATAAATCTGTAAAATAAAACACTTCAAACCCTATTTCAATTACTCCATCGTTTCCAAAAAAAAACTAGAAAATAACCTAATAGTTAGAAGTTTGAAAGCTTGAAGAAAAGAAGCCAAGATTCATGCTTGGAAGAAATACAGTAGCTGCTTCGTACAATTTATTTCTATTTGTTCTTATTGTCTGGTAGTTTCAAAATAGACCAGTCTCAAGCGATGAACACTATAATTATCATCAAACAGACATGAAATTCACCTTGGTTCATTGTCACCATATGCAAGTAACAGCAGTGTTCCACCTTTATAATAAACGGAATCGAGAGTGATAGGGATCATTTTCTCAATCCCCATTGTTTTTCCCTGTTAGCCCCTTCAACAAGTTCACCAACAATGCCTTCAACTTTCGGGACAAGATGTGACTTCATCCTTTTAATGGGACCAACTATTAGGAATGACCACAGATTTCCCATGCCCCAGTTGCCGTTTCTGTAAGTTGAACTTGGGAAGGCGAGCTCAACTGTTGCTTGGTTTCCATGTCTGCATCTACATGATAAAGCAATTCATAATTTTTCATTACTATCAAACAAGATATGAGGTAACCGAACCGAATAAATCGGTTTAATCGGTTGAATTCAATTCGATTAATGGTTTGGGCCAAAAAAACTTCATAATCGAATAAACTGTTAACCGAACCGTTGAACACCCCTCTAGAGAAGTCATAAATAAAGTCCAAGTGTGATTTGTGTAATGATTTCATGAGAACATTTGCAAGTTAATATTTGGTTCTAACCGACAAGATTGATTAGGAGTCTCTGTTCCCGCAACCGTAACTTTATTAAAGTGACAATCAACTTCAACATGTTTTCGCCTTCTCGTTAAAATTTGATTCTTGGCTAAATGGATTATCAACTAGTTATCGCAGAAAAGCCTCGTTAAGTGATCTACGATCACACAACTTTATAATGTCTCTCTTAACCTATTTTAATTCACCCAAGTCCTCTTCCATATATTCAAATTGACCAAAGGGCATGTCAAGTGTCGCCTAGCGGTACCAAGGTGTGTAGGAAAGGTGTCCCTTCTTGTTTGATTGAATGTTCAAGTTCTATGGTAAACAAAAGATGTAGTTTAGGAGCATGATTCGAAGGTGTGTAAGTTAGCCGTTCCAGAAGAATACACATTTATCATGGTTGTAAAAATCGCTAGGCGCTAGTCGGCCGGTTGGGTACCAACTAGAGACTAATTGGGATTAACTGTATTGAAATTTTTATAAGTAATTTTAGTTTTATAAATATATATACACTTCTTATATGTAATTTTTATAAAAATGATTAGTTTTATATGTACATACATTTGGCCGGAATTTCCGAGGGTTGCCTGCAAAAGTAGGGTCGCCGGAATTGCTGAAAAATGGCTAATTAAGACCGCCTAGTTCCGCCTAAGCCCGATTTTTGGCCGAATTGGTCGACTACCGATTATACCCACAAATATGAGAAATCGCAAATGTGGTTGGCTGATTTCGATTAATCAACGAATAGGACCGAATTTTACAACACTAATATTCATATTGCCTTCCAAGAAGCATAAATGAAACTGTACCCGATTGGTGTCAATAAAACAACCTTTGGTGCGCGTACTATATTGCTAAAGGTTATGGGGATGGGCTCACCACTTTGGCAAAGAAAAGAACTCAACTCGCCAACGACGCATGTAATATATTTGCAAGAGTTAGAATACCTTTTGAACACAAGATATACACAAGGAAACACACATGTTAGCACGAGGAGGATGATCTCATATACATAACGAAAATTAGATATCGGAGGAAAAAGGGTATAAGAATGGTTAAGAGAATGGTATTTTGCCACCAAGGACATGTGAGGAATAAGAGAGTTTCACCCTCCCGCGTGATCCCGCAGGATCCACGTCAACCTAAGTACCTAACAACTTAATGGTGCACTAAAGCAGATTATCACTGTATGAGTATATCCTACAATTAATGAGCTCATATGTATAGAACTTTGTAAAATCAGGAAAATAAAGAAATTCTTTTGCATAGTCTGATTTGAGCAATTGAATAGATAAATAAAGATGGGTTTAAACATACATAAAGGTCGTTGAAAATGAAGAAGATATCATTACATGTCTTGAGCAAGAAAACCAAGGTGTTGAAAAAGAAGAAGATATCATTACATGTCTTGAGCAAGGAAACCAAGGTTACACATAAAAATATCAATAAACGTAATAAAATACTTAAAACTATCTATATCAAGGTCTCATGCATCGTAAACAAAATAAGTAAAACAAAGAAGTTACCATATTAAAGACTTTAATCGTGAAAAGATGAAAACTATAGCTTTGGCAGTTTTAATATAAAAAAGAGGGGAACCAAGTCAATAAGATAGGCAAGAGATCTTAGGTAGCGTTTGGTACGCAGGAATGAGGGACGAAATGGAATGAGGGACGAAATGGAATGAACCATTGAGGGTGAATGAAAAAGTATATGTTTGGTTGGTGTAAAGGGTTGTTTGGCATCATTTGAATCAGCCTCTTAATGGTTCTGATGTCTGAATGGTTCAACACTTAATGGTTCAGACTATTTGTTTCGCGAGGAAATGTCTCAATGGTTCAGACATTTCCTCTGAATGGTTAAGCATTATAGTAATGCTGAATGGTTAAGAGGTCTAATGCTGAATGGTTAAGACTTCTTATCTGAATTGGTCAGACATTTGCTTTTGAATAGTTAAGCGATATACTAGCTCTTAATGGTTCAGACCTCTTAACGGTTTAGCACTTAATGGTTCAGACCTCTTATTGGTTCAGCACTTAATCATTCAGAAATTGCCAAACAGCTCCTAAATAATAGAATGAACCATTACATAGTTGATTTCATTACCTCAAATTCATTCCATCCACCCTCCTTTTCTTCATTCCATTCCTTCTTCCATCATTAGTCACTAACACCACTCACCTACCCACCCACCCACCCCAACAACCCCCCGACCACAAAGATCGATCGTCACCACCCACAAAGATCAATCGTCACCGGCCACAAAGATTGATCGTCACCGGCCACCACCACAACCATCGACCACCACCAACTGCCACAGCCACCACCATCATCAACACCAACCACCAAAATTGGTCTCGACCGGCCACCACCACCAAGCACGGCCACTACCACCACCACCAAGCACGGCCACTACCACCACCACAACCATCAATCACCACCGGACACCACCACCAACACCACAGCCGCCGCCACCGGCAACCACTACCACCATCACCAGCACCAAAACCACCAACACTAGCACCACAAACACCACCACCACAACCACGACCACCGGCAACCACCACGACCACCGAAAACCACCACCAACGGCAACCATCACCACCACCGGCAACCATCACCACCACCGGCAACCATCACCACCACCGGCAACCATCACCACCACCGACCACCACTACCACCGACAACCACGACGACCACCACCAATTACCACCGTCTACCCCAGCCCCTGTTGTCAATAGCGCGCTACATAGCGTATAGACAATGTGTCTCTATTTGTGAATAGCGACCAATAGCGATTTTTTTTTGATTTTTTATAACTATAAAATGACCCAAATAGAGTATTTTAGCTAATTTGGTGGTGTTTGCTTAAATTTTCTACTACTTCATAGCTAAACATGTTATTTATTCAATGTAAAACATTCCTTAAAGTCTCTACTACCTTATCGCTAAACACGAAATAGTGGGCACTATTTACCGCTATTCGCTATGTAGCATATAGGTAGCTTGTCGCTATTTACCGTTATTCATTATTGACAACTATGACCCCAGCACCATAACCACCACAATCGTCACCACTTCCACAGCCCACCGCCGCCGCCGGCCACCGTCGCCCACCACCACCGGCTACAGCCGCTGCCGCCAATCACAAGCCACCGCCGCCACCGCCGCCACCGGGAACCCCCACCAGCCACCGCCGCCACCGGGAACCCCCACCAGCCACCGCCACCACCACCACCAGCCATCACCAGAACCACTTTTACATTTCATTCTTCCGTCTTTTCCTACCTAACAAACAACACAAAGTAGTGATTCATTCCATTCCTAAAAGGTAACCAAAAAGGACAATGAAATGTAATGACTCGTTTCATTCTCTCATCCATTCCATTGTCTCATTCATTCCATTCTTTCATCCATTCCATTACCCCATACCAAACAAACCCTTAGACTTAAAACCAACCCCACTAACCTAATACATCCGAGTTCCTAAATGTAAAAAAAAGCAATGTGCAATAAAGAAAGGTAATAATAATAGTAATTTTTGGAAATTTCGCTAAGTGATGTCCGAGGATCCTTTTCCTTGAAAAGCATAAAACATATAGAATTCAATAGCCAGATGTGTAAAGGACTTGCCGGCAAAAGGCATTAGAAAAGCGCACATCACACATGAAAAACACAATAACAAAAAATAAGTATACATAATAGGTATATAGAATTAATATTACTCTTTAAATGTAATTGAAATACTAATATAATCAACAATTAGAATCATCTAACGAATATTAACAATTAAACTTCTAAAATAATGAGAATTAAAAAAATCAAATATAACTAGTTATATACTACCTACAAAATATTAAAATAAAATAAATATAAGAATGAAAGCCCAAAAAGAATTCTGAAAAGAAATAAAGTTCTAAAATATAATATAGGAAGCCCAAAAAGAATAAAAAGAGCCTACAACTAAATATAAGAAAGAAAGCCCAAAAAAAACTAAAACAAGAAAAAAAAGCCCAAAACTAAATAGGAGAAATAAGAAGCAACCTGAAAAAACAAGAAAGATGAACTACTTGCCAGGAAGAAAGGGGGAAAATTACTATTAAAAACCTTCCTAACCGTGTGCCTCGTGCGGTTTTGACAACATAGATAAAGGTTTAGATTTAAGAAATTACTAATGGAAACTATACCTATTAACAAGCCCAACAAAGTATATTCACTGACATGAAATAAAAAGTTCTAACACAAAACCACTACGGTTCCTTTTTGGGTAACGACAAATGGCCGCCTATATGGCGTAAGGTAAGGTGGCTGATACAACTAGATTGCAACCAATCTTCCTAACCATGTGTCGAACATGCTTAGAACGTGTTAAACTCATCACTACATTATAAGAGCACATGAAAAGTCTTATTAAAAACCTCAGTATTAAGAGCTTTACATGATATATGAGAGGAATAGAGAAAAACAAGTGATTGGTGTGGAGGTGAAGGTATGTTTAAATTACAGTTCCAAGTAAGAGTTCTCATTTCCTTACTTTTATATGATTTCAAATCCATTCACTTCAAAATTAGCTTTAAACGTTACGCAACATCATCTTCGGCCAACCTTCTTAGTACGAGTCCGACCACTAAGAATTGCTTATACGCTAAACACTTGCTTATAAAGGCTTACTAAAAGACCTACTTCAATTCACATTTTGTTCATGAAGTTGGCTTTGACAACACAACATTAGGTTGAATTGTTCAAGATTTTCTAGGATCTGTGTTGTCAAAAGTGAGGGAGGTACTCGCCTAGGCGCAATCTCTTGGCGTGGCGGAGTTCACTGCCTTGCAACCATCTAGGCCCTCTGGTGAAGTGGCGGCGATTCCGGCGAGCAACTTACAGCCAAAAAACTGCCCTTAGCCAATTAGAAAATTGCCTTAAGAAGGTACCTTCTGCTTTCTTTTCTTATTCATCTTTCTTTGCAGAAGCTGGTGTTTGTGTTTGTATGATAAAAAACAATAAAATCTTCAGATTTGGTGAAAGAAAATAAATGGAGTGTGTTTAGTGAAGAAGAGATTAGGGCACAAGACACATAGAAGGGAGGTGATTGATAAATAGTTTTGTTTTATTCTATAAAAGGTGATAAGACTGGGTGTGAAAAAATATCCAAACATTCAGATATCCAAATTTTTCGGATTCGATTAGTGTTTTTGAAAATTTGCAAATATTCTGAATATTCGAATTATAGGAAATATTTTCTATCATACAAAAAAAATTTAATTTTGGATATTTTCAAATATCTCGGAATTTTTTTAAAATTTTGGATATCCGAAAACTTTTTTAATAAAAATTATTAAATAATACATATGTTTTTAGAATTTAGATATCCGAATCCGGAATATTGAAATCCACTATCCAAAACTATCGAACATCCAATTTTGAACAACTCTAACCGGTGAGGATTGATGAATTAAATGATATGTATGTTCCAATTTTTGCCTTTTCTTTTCCCTCTAAATCAAACTTCTTTTTTCCATACTTCGTTAAGTTCCTATTAGTCTCCATGATACAAGTCTGATCCTAAATAAAGAAATATAAGATAAGAAAGTGGATCTCTACTTCATAAAAAGAAATGAAATTATCGCATATACAAAATATTCAATTAAAAAAATTAACCAAAAACGTCATTAGTATGATCCTTTGTAGGAACCACCCGTAGTAAAGAACTTGAAAACATATATGTTTATCATAAAGAGATTCGTTGTTCCTGACCCTACTTAACCTTAATTGTTATTTGAACAAATAACACAGTTCTGTTTTGGTCCGAGTGGGGATAGCATTTCTTTCTGCACGTCAAATCTAGGGAGTTTTAAAAAATCCAAACATCTAGAGAGGTAAGAATTTAGAAGTGTGTAGATTGAAGATATATTCAATTTTTAACTTTGGATTTGATTATTATATCAGATTATTAAATTTTTGTTGGACTTCATGTATTATTATTTTTCTAAGCCTATCATATATCTTTTTATTGTTTTCTAATAGTGTACCTTTTTTGTCTCGGGCGCGGTTCTTTTTTGCGCCTTGCGCCTAGGCGACATGCAAGGTCATTACGCTTTGCGTGTGCCTTGCTTCTTAAACAACTATGGGTAGGACGCATGACCTACTCCACAAGAATCGACACGGACGTTGATGACATCATCACGACCTTTTTTTCAT
The DNA here is from genome assembly GCA_024085815.1 of Flaveria linearis. Taxonomy (NCBI): domain Eukaryota; kingdom Viridiplantae; phylum Streptophyta; class Magnoliopsida; order Asterales; family Asteraceae; genus Flaveria; species Flaveria linearis. The sequence goes on along the minus strand of JABSNV010000850.1, from coordinate 19,741 downwards.
ACTGCTGGAGATGCTTAACTTCACTTCGCCAACTAGTGTTACCTGCGCTTTCATGTCTCTCAGCTCATGATGCGGTTTAACCAGTTTCAAATTGCTTGAATAAACAAAGCAAATCAGCCTGTTGATCCTCCGAGAGTTCGGTTGATAAGACAAACGAACTTTTTTGTGTATCAATAGGTTGAGACAAAACAGAATCCTCACTCAAAGTTAACCATTGATGTAGAGAAGTAGGAGAAGCTTGAGATGGTTGGATGCCTTGCGATTGGACTGACTGACCTTGATAAAAGAATTTCATCCAAGCATTGTTCCAATCGTGGACAACTTCCTCTAACGATTGTAACCAAGCCATACCAAGAATAAAATCCAACCCTCCCGTATCCATAACCAAGGCAGTAATAGGGAAAGTGCACGCCCCAATGGTAATCGGAAGATCAACACATTGATCCGAAACAAAGATAACATGACCATCTCCAAGCTTAATCTTGAGTCCCGAGAAGGTTGTAACCGTTAAACCCAACATCGAAACCAAACGTCTTGAAACAAAATTATGCGAAGCGCCACTATCCACTAAGATGCATATCGTAATACCTTGTAAGGCTCCACACAACTTAAGCGTATTAGCACCTCCATGGAGAGCAAATAAACCGACACATCCAAAGACATACATGTTCCCCCTACCATCTCTGAGGGTGACTCCTCTTCGACCGGTGATTCGACTCCACCGAGAAACACTCAGCCGAGTCATATTCGTCATCACCCAAGAGTAACACCCGAAGCTTACCTTCGGGACATTTATGTACAGGCCCGTACTGCTGACCGCACCTAAAACATAATCCTTTTTTCGACGTTCCTCCCATTCCGTGCGCGATAACGAACGCATTCCCCGATCACGAGAGAACAGAGAGGAAGGTTCGGAAGACACCGAGCTTCCCAACTTTGCTGAAGAAGGAGAACGGGCCCAATCCCCACGCCCACTAAAACTGCGGTCCAGACCCTTAGGGGACCCAACCGATTTGGGCTCCGCACGGCCCATATTGTGAAGCCCATCGATTGGAGAAAAAGAAGAAGGCCCAAAGCGATGGAGGTAGCGGAAACGAGAGGAAGAATCCGACCCACCGGTCGGTCGGAGCATCTCTGAGACATCCTTAGAGATGTACATCGCATCTAAAACGATTGAGGCCGGTGTAAACGCACCCACTTCTTGACCTCTGCTCGTAAACCCGCCACAAAATACCTCTCTCTCTACCCCAAAGTAATTGAAATGGAATAAGAACTGGAATTCACTAGAAATTGAACAGAACTGGAAGAAAAACAGAACAGAATCACAACAGGTCTTGTGCAGGTCGGACCAATGATAAGTAATTGAAATGGAATAAGAACTGGAATTCACTAGAAATTGAGTTACAAGAAGAAGAGAATTGACAATGGTGAAATGAAGAACAAAAGGGTTTCCAGGGACAATCCCTCTCTCTACCCCAAAGTAGGAGCCTATAACCACCCACAAAATACCGTACGTAATCACACCTTATTCCTACTACATATACTCTTCTAATTACAATTCACTCCTAGCCACTTTCTATATTTCCCTTTCTTCCCCTTCGAGAATACACCTGTAGTATTTTAGGACTTGTATTGTTGTTGTAGCTCATAGGAACCTCATCAGATTAATAACTTACACTTATGAATAGCATCTTGTATTTGGAAGATTGGAACTGAATCTAACAGAAGGTGAGAATGGTAGTCACAAACACAACTGAACAAGGGATTATAGGCACTTCTAGGATTTCTTTTTCTAGGAAAGGTAGAGGTGTCTTTTTTTTTTCCTAACCATTGAAAGTGGGTAACTAACATACTACATATTCAACTACCAACACTTTCTTGTATAAAAGTGAAACGAGTCAGATTAGGTTGTATTCAACTAACACCTTTTGTGGAAAAAGAAACAATTAGGTTTTGGTAAATAGATATGACTTAACAAACTCTCGTAAAAGAAGTATGTTAAATGAAAAGATTGAAGACGTCATAAGAATTTCAATACACGTTAGCCTACTTTCACCGATTTCATTTCTAGCTACTTTTTATATTTTTTACCCGTAATCAAACAAAAAGCCCGATTGACCCACTTTCATATATAACGGCCACCTCTAATCACAATGAAAACAATAGAGTGCATATAATAGATTGTATATAATACATGTAACCAGTTACTTACCTTCCAGAAGGGATTTACTCTCTAAATCAGAGATTTCTGTGGGGAACAGATAAGGATCAGTATCTTGTACTGCATGATTATGAGCATATGATTCTCCAATCTGAATCTCATCCTTTTTGTCAACTAGGCTGGGATCCAGGAAGAATGCAAGTGCTGCTGATGCACTATGCGCTAGAATTCTTTTTTTGGCAGCTAAACCAAGAGCAATCCTGTTAACCACTTTCCTTCTCTTATGCTTTAATGGTCCACCAGGTGACCAAAATTTCACCCCTGCAATAGGTATATTTACACCAAATGAGTTTTCTAAATCCGCATGTTTCATATCATACTCTACACCAGCATCCATGCAGTGGTGATCCTGCCAATGGATTTTCTCATCCATTAAAAAAGCATTTTTTTCCACAGCACCTGTACGACCACCTTCACCTTGTACTTCATTACTGGAAATAATATATCCTGTTTTGGCAGCCTCTAGAGCCGCATCGTCTCTTTCTTTATCCATTCGGGCTGCTGTTTCCTCTCTAGCAATTCTCCTGGTTTTTGTACGATTATCAATACCTTCTTCAGTAGACAAATGCTTCTGCAAAACCCCCCCATCAGAAAAGGGTATCCCTAACCAAGAATAATTTCGTTTTTGTGCAACCAACAAGGTTGGATTACACAAAACAGCATCGATCACAATCTTACCCCTCCTTAAACTTGAAAAGGGCTGAAAACATAACTTAAGTGTGGGAACCTCACCACATGAGAACTCTTCTTTATGAGGTCCAATTGAGCATGACTCCAATGTAATGCTTAAAGGAGAAATACTTCTCACTTTACCAAAATGAAGGTCACGTTGGATATAATCGCTTAGTGCTGTACAAACTGAAGGTAAAAGCTTTGATTCTACCAAAGTCTTGGCTTTCAGCTGAGCATACCATAACAACAAGCACACCCCTGATATCACAGCACAAAACACCGAACACCGAAACACAAGCAATCCTTCCGCCCACACTGTGGACAATGATCTAACGAGAGTCTTGTTTCTAGCGAAAGGTTCGTTAACAGATTTCACCGTGAAACCACTTCTTAATCCTATATTCTTCCACAGAATCTCAACATTTTCTCCACAGAAGCGAATCCCATGAGATATCCAGTCATGTTTCTTGGCATGTGGAACACAAGCCTTTCTGGGTGGTTTAGATTTGATGCATTTTGTATCTTTTTGCTTGAAAGTGCATAGAAAAGATCCCCCAACAAACGGGTTATAAAGTCTACTGCTCATTATCTTCAGCCGAAACTCATGGCCCAGCTTGCGCCTCAAGCATTGGGGGACCCAGAACTTACTCTTAGCCCCCCTAACAAATACATGAAAGAGTAACTAGTGCAAACCATCAAAACCTGAGACAAAATGAAAACAACACTCAAATTCAAAAGTTTTTTCTTGGACTAACAACAGCAAAAGAAATAACTAGATTGAAATGGGGTAAACGTACAAATACACTAACCGAAAAGAAGAGAAAAGTGTGCACTCAAACTATAAGCCCTGGCATAAAATTAGAAAAGGAAGTCTTCAGAAGCAATAATCAACTCAACTTTGTAATTTGTTGCAGTAACTTCAACGTCTAATCCTGCTACAGCTTAATAATAAGAAATCAAAAACCCTACCAAGTAGCGACCATTGGTGACAAAATCAACATCAATTTTGTGTTTGAATTATGTTTACAAAGAAGCAGGGGCATAAGTTTGCATATTCAGATGCGCAAGCCTTCTTTGAATCCAATTAATTTGCATTGAGAATTGGATTCATCTGAAAGCTGTTGAATACATGAGGAATAGCAACAAAGGCTCTTTCTTCTGCTTTGAAACAAAAAATTAGATAGCAAATGCAAACGAAATGAAACCTGCTTGAATGAGTCAACCATTCCAAAGGCAAAATTGGAAATCGGCAAGCAAAGAAAGGCCACACACACGCACGCAAAGGTGAAAGCAACAAAATTTGTAGAGATAATTACCTGCATAAGAGCCTTCACCCTATAGTTGGCGGTTATGGCCGGTAACGGTGAGCGAGCAGCTGAGCACCAAACGATATCAACAGACCGCCGGACTCCGTGAACGACAATCGGGATCGACGGGGCAGCGATGATGGCTGGGGTTTGTGAATGTCCGATTGTGGCAAGTGTTAATGTGAATATCAACTATCAAGCAGGCTTTTGTTTTTAATATTATGTATATTTATTTATTTATTTATTATTTATTTTAAATTAAAAATTATAAACAGCTCTGTCTATTTATACCACCCTATTTATACCTTATTTTTAAAAAATCACTCTCATTTTCACTTTCATCTAATATTTTATTTTCTCGCATCTAGGTTCCTGCCGTTTACAAATCTTGTCATATTCATCCAGTTCATTAACTCCATCCAAATTATCCATTAAATGAAGGTATATTGATCATTTTATATATATGTTTTCTTCTTTTTCTCTGTCTTTTAACCTGATTTAATCTATTACCTTTAGGCACATTGTTATTTTAGTCCCTATGGTTTGAACATGTTTGCCACTTCAATCCAAAAAAAACCAACAAATCATCACCATCATCCCATCACAGAACCACTAACACCACACCAAGCCGCCCACCACCACCAGACATACACACCATATCATCGCCACCATAAAAATCCTAAGTCAATATTGAACGTGTAACATACCACTTCGAAATCACATATCAAACCCTATTGATACCTCTACAGTACTCGTTTTCAAGGGTTCCATATGTGTTTCGAAGGGTTCTGTTACAAGTTCGAGATTGACGATCGATTTCTAGCACTTATATGATGGCGGCGATCTAGTGCGTTTGGTGGTGCGAAGATTTAGTGTGTGGTGGTGGGCAAAAATCTAGTATGGTGTTTGTGGTTTCATGATAAGGTGGTTGTGTAGTGTTTTTATGATATGGTGGTGGTGTAGTGGTTTAATCACAGAGTGGTGGTGGTGTGGTGGTTTTATGATACGGTGGTGGTGTAGTGGTTCTATCACAAGGTGGTGGTGATATGGTGTTTCATGAATGGGTGTGGTGTGATGGTTTTTTTGGACTGAAGTGGCAAACATATTCAAACCATAGGGACTAAAATAATAATATACTTAAAGGAGATAGATTAAATCAGGTTTAAAAAAAGAAAAATAAAACATATATATAAATGACCAATATACCCCTCATTTAGCGGGAAATTTTGGATGGATTAAACAAACTGGATGAATATGACAAGATTTGTATACGATAGGAACCTAAATACGATAAAACAAACTATTGGATAAAAGCGGTAATTTTCATTAAACCACAGGAACGAAAATGACAATTTACTATTTATTATATCTCTATCTTTGTTCTATCTATGATTTTAACTACCATATATTTTGTCTTATTATCATGTCTTTCATGTATTAATTAAATGAGTCAAATTTCAAAAACATAAGGCAAGTTGATGGCATTTTAGAAAGCATAGACACAAATCTTGATGAAATCACATAGCAAATATCATATATGGGTCAAACAAACAAAACCAATGTTCGTAGAATAAAACAATGTCTTCCTGGTAGTAGCACACTAGCACAGTGATTGCAAATTTGGTTTTGCCATTGGTTCAAAAGGTGCGTATCAAAGCCATCGGTTCAAAACTTGGTGTTCAAGTTTTGTCTAATTACTATATGCATAGACACATAACAGTAGTTTATTCGTAGTACCCATGAAAGAAACATATAAAAGAACAATTCCAAACAAATTCAATTGTGTGGAGATTCAACTAGGATTTAAGAACCATTTCTTAACAGATTGTTTGTTGTTTTGTTGCAGTTTTTGTTGCAATATAAAAACAATAACATAATTGACAAGCAAGATAGTATTCCAAATAGATTATGAAGTCTTGATATTAGCAAACTGCAAACAGACTCATTTGTGTGGGGATTAATTCACAGGATTATAATACTAATAAACATGTAGCAAACAAATTCATTTATTTTGTTATTGTATAAATGGATTTGGAATTAGAATCAAAACCAATTTGGTAATTCCAAGTTCATCACCATCTACGGGACCGGTGAAGGTGATAATGCAACAGTTTCACAAGGTTGGAAAGAACAAAAAACATTTAACAGATCAAACAATGAACCGGTTTATGAAACAAAGAACAAAGGTAAGAACACAAGCAGAACACAATCAAGAATGATGTATATTGCTCTCAATTGTTTTACAATTATTGCAAGGCTTAGTCCTAAGGATTGGTACCTGATACTTTATGCTACATCCTACAACCGGCCATACTTTGAAGGGCAGCTGGAACACTAATGTAGACAACAAGATCAATATAAAGTCAAAAAGCAGATTGCCTTTTAACTAGTGACTATGACATGTCATAGCTCACATCCTTATCTATTACAAAAAGGATAAAAGTCCAAAGTAGAAAGTTACAAACTCTAAGACCTAAATCTATAGTTGACAAAAGTATGAAAGATCACCAATAGAGATGGCAGCGAAAAATGGTTTAGCTTTTGTTAAAAGCATATCAGAGAAAGCATGTCTTCTCTGTCTTCGGAAGAAATCAGTCTCTTGACTTTGAAAGACTTTGTCTTGAAGCTTCGGAAGACTTCATCTTTGGCTTCGAAAGATTTGGCACTTAGAGAATTTCTTAGTGCTTTTGTCAAATCTTCCGAAGTAACTTCCTTTGTACTTTAGTATGCATGCTGAGAGCTCTTTGGTTTGCATCAGCCTCTAAGTTAACTCTTACAAACTCCCTCTAGGCTGATGCTACCAAAACTTAAGGACGACTTTGAGTCTTGATCTTCATTTGTTGATAGTCCTCATTAGAATCAGGACCATTCCCATCTTCATCAGTTGGTCTGGATTCCTTAGACTCATAAAGTATCTTCGCATGCCAAAGAGATCATGAAGAGGAAGGTCAAGCGTATTTTGCCAGAAGTATATGTCTTGACCCCTTTGATCTCTTGTAACGTACCATCTATCTGGATTTATAGAGAAAGACCAGGATATGATGGGTCTCTCAGTAGCAATAGGCTCTACTTGATGTGGAATAGTTGAGCAGCCTCTTCTTGTTCACCCTCAGGATGTTCTGACCCACCCTGAGGTGGAGAGTAGATGCCTTGGACTTTTTTCTTCTTCTTCTTGTCCCTTTTTATGTCCATCCTCTTTCTCTTTCTCTATTTTAACTGAGAAGGTTGGTCTTGAGTACCAGTTATTCATTCTTTATCCTTCTCAATTCGGTCCTTTTCCTTCACATATTTAGAAGGAGAAGGTTCAGGACCCTTCTGTGGGTTAGAAGATGAAGCTAGTTGTGATTCAACATTAGGCCCAAATTGTGTAATCTCATGGGGTTCAACCTTAACCTCAGCTTCAAGTGCAGCCTGACTTGATGGAGAATGCAAGTCTACTAGCTCACCTTTCTTAATCTTCTACTTGATCACTCTAATGTGATCATACATAGTGAATAGAGACATTGGACCAAGTCTCCTTCTGGAGAACCCATACAGCTTCAAAAAGCTCACTATCTTCATTCTGTCAGCAGGCTTTGATGGTGGCTCCTGACTTAGCAACCTCTTCCCTCATCTTCCTCTTAGCAGCTTTCTTTCTTTTAAGACTTCTTGCTCTAGCTGCTTGAGGTACTCAAACTCAATATACTCATATGATAAGGGAAGTAGGTCTGCTGCCTAGACCTGTTGATTTTATCCGTACCCGATTAACCCGACAGACCCGATCTCACCCGTACCCGAAGAAACCGACCCGAACAACTCGTTACCCAAACAACCCGAAAACCGATTAAACCGATTCGTATATAGGTCGGGTTTCGGATAGACTCTCAAACCTCAAAAACCCAAATAACCCGAACCGATTAATCTGAAATCCGAATAACCCGATCAACCCATATTATAATTAAGTAAATTATATGCATACTCTTGTTTAGATTGTTCAAATTGTCTGTATACAAATATATATTTATGAACATTTTATAACTTATAAAAGTAAACTAATTTAAGTCACTAATTTTATAAGATTTCAAATAAAACTCACTAAAATAAATTAAGTGTATTGTTTATACTCGAAACCCGACCCGAATAACACGTTACCCAAACAACCCGATACTGATTGTTATTTGGGTCACGTTTTGGTTAGAATTTCAATGTTAAAAGACCCAAATAACCTAAACCGGTTAACCTGAAACCCGATTAACTAACCGATCAACACCCCTACTGCTGCCTGATAAAGGCCTGTGGCACTCATATAGGTTATCATCTTTTGTCTATCTTGTTCCCTACCTACCTGAGTTTCTTGTTCAAATACCACAACCTCTACTTCAGGACTTTCTTGAACTGGAGAGAGGACATGGCTTTATATAGTCTTTTCTTTTTCTTTCTTCCTTGATGTTAAGGAGCAATTCTGCAACCTTAGCCTTCTTCCTCTCTTTCAACACTTCTGTGTCAGCCAGTTTATTCAACTCATCCAAGGGAAGAGAGATTATTTCATTAATGTTGTATTTCTAGACCTTAGATAAATCAATCTGGCTGCCTTTAACTCATCCTCCTGAGTGTTTGGCTTTGGGGCAGCCCTGATTATAACTTGCATAAAGCTTGGGGGTTTCTCTTGTTCTCTCTCCCCTTGCCTTTCCTTTCCTCTCTCTCTTCTCCTCCTTAATCTCCTTAGAGGTGAGAATCCTATTCCCTTTGCCAATTACTGGCCTGTATGACTCAGGGTGGAGAGAGTTTTGGCCTTCTTGACTTGTTGCACTTGAGCTCTGGCTAGGGAGAAGCTATGAGACACCTTCACCAACTGGTGTCTCACTGAGGGTACTGGGTGCTGAAGTAGTTACAGTCTCAAGGTTCATAGGTTCTACCGTTGGGCCTTCAACTAAGGTTTCCCCCTTCGAAGCTAATCTTAAGGTCTGCCTTAATATCCAGTTAACTAACAGTTTTCCCTGCTAGCCTCTTTCTATATAGCTTTGATCTTCTTTTGAACTCTTCAAGCACCCTCAGCTGGATCCTCTCAGCCAACCTTTCAGCTTGCCTGTTATGACTTGGGTTGGCAAGTGACAAGTCAACTAGAGGAAAACTCTCATACTATCTCAAGGTCTGAAAATTGAACACTTCTTGTTGACCCTGAGATCTAGAAAGTACCAGGGCTCTTCTGTCATTGTCATACCTCCATCCTACTATTAGGTTGTCAACAGGGTAGGATGGGGTAGACATAGACCTTGAAATTCCCTCCTCAAATAAGCTTTGTGTCACACCCCCACTGATAGCGGAAACACGGGGAATGTGAGCTAGACGGGATCGTCATAACACATGGTATACAATAGAGTAGCAATAATAATAATATGATGAAAAGCGTGTCATGACGACACCTGAACACAATTGGAGACTTGTGTCGTGTATAGTCAATGTTCACGACAGCATAGCCGTAAGCACAACATAAATGATCACATAAGCATTAAGGATAACTTGTAATGTAAATTCCCACAACTCGGGAACAAGTATACAAAAGTCCATGTTCAAGCTTTACAAGGGTAATAATTACAAAATGTATCCTAGGGTCTCCTCTAAAAGGCAGCACTCCTAGATCTTCAATTACCTTGATCGCCTGAAAAGAAATGCTCAAAATGGTCAACATAATGTTGGTGAGCTTCGCAGGTTTTAAGTAAAAGATGTTAAGATGAAAACAATAAGTTTAATAAGAGCTACCGCAACTACACTTATGTATAGGCGGTTTTTACCAGTTATACATAGCTTCAGCCAAACCTAATCATCGGTTCCACGCGGGAATTGATGGCTGTAAAGAGCGTATTCCCAAAAAAGTAAATAGTTTATTAAGACGTAGCAAGATCCACACAGCGCATACGTATAGTTTATAACCAAACCAATCCTTAGGTCCCACTACCGGGATTAATGGTTATATTGAACGGTTTTCCTTAGTATAACAAGTTTAACATGACGTAGCAAGATCCACACAGCGCATACGTTTAGGTTACAACCAAACCAATCTTTAGGTCCCAATTTCCGGGATTAATGGTTGTAATGGATGATCGGCTTAGAAGAACCACACAGAAGAACCACACTGAAGAACCACACAACCGAGAGCATCCAAGGTCAAGAGCATACACAAGTAGCATCAATCAACACATAACATCAAGTAGTAGCGCATAGTAGTGTAATACCACTAAGTAACATACATAGGGGTAACATAGCACATAGTTCAAGTTAATATAGCAGCAATCACAAGATAAGCAAGATAAGTTACTCATAGAAGTAGCAGCCAACTTCCACTAGGGAAGGTGCCTGAAAATCAAGTTAAGTAGGTGAGCATTCTCTTCCCCAAGTTGAAAATATTTAAAAAGGTTTTATAAGAGTAAAAAGGGGCCACGAAACTCACTGAACAGATGATAGGCACGTATGATGAATGTTCCCAACGGTAGGATGCTATGAACAGTCAAACACCTATTGGCAGTTACTGACAAGCATTAATAATGAGCCTAAAGCATAAGATGATATCAATAGGCTCGGGTAGTTTCGGTTCGGTCGTGGGTAGTACACACACAAGCAGACATACACATATCAGACTTGGTTATTTTAAATAGTATGTGACTGTTGATAGCGTTGACTTTAATCTTTGTGGTCAAGCTATGACACTTTATTAATGTTACCTTATCATCGTAAGATCTCCGAAAAGGGGATCCACACACACACACACCATCATCAGTCACACAACAGGACCGGACGCACGACTCAACCCTCCTTCACACGAATGGACCTTCAGTCGTACGAATCAGCTTCATTCGTACGATTGAACCTTCATTCATGCGACTAAGCATTCAGTCGTACCATGCAAGACCCAGTCATACGACTCAACCTCCATACACACGATTGAACCTTCATTCGCACGAATCAGCTTCATTCGTGCGATTGAACATTCATTCGTGCGACTGGCCTTTCAGTCGTACGACTCATGCATAATCGCACACAATCTTATTCGCACTAACTCAATCGCACGCACACTCACTCGCATGGACTCATTCGCACACACTTTCAATCGCACACACCCAGTCGCATGACTCAGTCGTACGACTCGCCCCAGTCGCACCACTCAGTCGCACGATACACCCATACGCATGACTCAGTCGTATGATTCGCCCAATCGCACGGCTCAGTCGCGTGAACAGACCCAGTCGCCATGAACAGCAGATTCGCGACTGTCGACTGCAGAGCAGTCTCCAGCTGCTCCGTGCACTGGTTTTACACCCTAAAAACTTCCAGAATACCTATTCTAACATGCCTAAACAAGAAGCACACTCAGAAACGCAACATGCAAGCCTACACGACCTCATGTGCTCGGATGAACCCGAGCACCCGAAACCCTAGAAAACGCAGAAGTGAAATCGAGCAAGAAACGGGTCAAACAAAGTTATCTACCTGCTAGAAGTGAGTATTTGCGAAGATAACCAAGTTTTGACGGTGAAAACGCGAGAAAGAGGGCGGTTTTGGTGATAAGATGGTGAAGAGTGTGAAGAAGAGGAGAAGATGAAGATGATGAAGAATGGCTGGGAATGGGGGGTTTTTATACCCATCCCAAGTTTGCAAAATGTCACTTTTAGTCCCTACACTTTTCCCGAGTTCCTAAATTTTGTTTCGGTTGAAAACGTTATTAATTAGTCTTGTTTTATTAATGATAAAATGTTATTAACGATATTTATAATTTAAAAATGGTTTTATTTGTGACATTATGTACTTATAAAAACGGTGCGTTTAATGATAACGGGGCAAATCTTGGAAAACATTTTAGGTTGATAACAATTCAAGCAACGATAGCACACGTATAGGGTTAACCAAGCAAGCATACAGGATAATATCCACATAGATGGGCTATAAAGGTGAGGGATGACCGACAACAAAAAAATTAACAGATTACGTCAATAGACGGACCTTTGGTGACGGATGTCACAGTATCCCCCAGTTGAGGGAATTTCGTCCTGAAATTCAACTGGTGCTAGGTCTAAGGGTGTCATCCTCGAATAGGTGTGGATATTTGAGTCTCATCTGATCTTCACGTTCTCATGTAAACTCTGGCCCTTGTTTGGAATTCCATCTTACACGAACAATAGGTATCTTGCTGCGCCTCAACCTTTTGACCTTTCGGTCCATGACCTCAATAGGTTCCTCCACAAAATGGAGGCTTTGATCAATCTTGATATCCTCAATAGGCACGCGAAGTGATTCGTCAGCTAAACACTTCTTGAGGTTCGATACATGGAAAGTATCATGTACACTGTTAAGCTCTTGTGGCAACCTTAATCGGTACGCCACCGGACCGATTCTTTCTGTGATCTCGAATGGTCCAACATATCTTGGGGCCAACTTCCCTTTCTTTCTAAACTGAACGATCCCTTTCCACGGAGAGACCTTAAGCAACACTCGATCCCCAACGTTAAACTCTAGCGGCTTCCGACGGTTGTCGGCATAGCTCTTTTGGCGGTCTTTAGCAGCTTTGAGTCTGTCTTTGATTTGGAAGATCTTATCGGTTGTTTCTTGAATGATTTCGGGACCTGTTAGCTGGCTTTCACCAATCTCGGCCCAACATACAGGCGATCTACATTTCCTTCCATACAACGCTTCGAACGGTGCACATCCAATACTAGTATGGTAACTGTTATTGTAGGAAAACTCGATCAGCGGTAGATGAGTATCCCAACTGCCACCAAAATCAATAACGCATGCCCTCAGCATGTCCTCAAGCGTCTGTATCGTTCGTTCACTTTGGTCGTCTGTCTGGGGGTGATAGGTTGTACTCATGTCTAATCGAGTGCCCATCGGTTTCTGTAACGTCTGCTAAAATCGTGAAATGAATCGACTGTCTCGGTCGGATATGATTGACACTGGCACCCCGTGCCGTGTCACGACCTCTTTGATGTACACCCTTGCCAGCTTATCCATCTTATAGTCTTCTCGGATAGGCAAGAAGTGAGCGGATTTTGTCATTCGATCCACCACGACCCATATCGAGTCGTGTCCGCTTGGCGTTCTCGGGAGTTTGGTAATGAAATCCATAGTGATGTTCTCCCATTTAGACTCGGGGATTTCAGGTTGTTGCAATAATCCCGATGGTTTCTGGTGTTCAGCCTTGACCTTTGAACATGTCAAGCATTTGCTCACATATAAAGCAATATCTTTCTTCATACCTGGCCACCAGTACAGCTCCTTCAGCTCATGGTACATCTTGTCCGCACCAGGATGAACAGAGTATCGAGTCTTGTGTGCTTTATCCAAGACTAGTGTACGTACACCTCCCTATCTGGGGACCCATATACGATCCATGAAGTAATGTACGCCGTCATCCTTGCGACTCATTTGTTTATCCATCCCTCGGAATTCTTCTCCCGTAAGGTTTCTTCTTTCAAAGCCTCACTTTGCACAATTGAATCTAAGCCTTTAGATTAGTTCGAATAGTCAAACCTAGCGCTCGAGCACGTAATGGTTTCACGCGTTCCTTACGGCTCAAAGCATCAGCCATCACGTTAGCCTTCCCGGGATGATACCGGATTTCACAATCGTAGTCACTAAGTAGCTCTACCCAGTGTCGCTGTCGCATGTTAAGTTCCTTCTGATCAAGAATATGTTGAAGGCTCTTATGATCCGTGTAAATGATGCATTTGGTTCCATATAGATAATGCCTCCATATCTTGAATGCAAATACTACAGCGCCCAACTCCAAGTCATGAGTTGTGTAGTCCTTTTCATGCACCTTTAGTTGTCGCTATGCATAGGCAATTACCTTATCTCTTTGCATTAGCACACATCCCAACCCTTGATGTGAAGCATCGCAGTATACCACAAAACCATCAGTTCCGTCCGGGAGGGACAGTATTGGAGCATTGCACAGCTTTTCTTTCAATGTCTGGAAGGCTCGTTCTTGTGCATGTCCCCAATCAAACTTCTTATCTTTCTGGGTTAGCGGCGTTAACGGTTGTGCGATCTTCGAAAAGTTCGCAATAAAACGACGGTAGTATCTGGCCAATCCTAAGAATTGTCGTATTTCTGAGGGTGTTTGGGGTGTGTCCCATTTCTTCACAGCTTTAATCTTACCGGGGTCCACATGAATTCCGTCTTCATTAACCAAATGACCCAAAAACTTCACTTCTCGAAGCCAGAATTCACACTTCGAAATTTGGCAAAAAGTTTATCTCCCTGTAACAATTCTAGAATTGCTCGAAGGTGTTCTTCGTGATCCTCTTTCGAACGAGAGTAGATGAGTATGTCGTCTATGAATACGATCACGAACTTATCTAGGTAAGGCTTGCACACCCGATTCATTAAATCCATAAAGACAGCTGGTGCGTTGGTCAACCCAAATGGCATGACCAAGAACTCATAGTGTCCGTAACGAGTTCTAAATGCTGTTTTCGAATATCATCCTCAAATACTCTTAGTTGATGATATCCAGATCGGAGATCGATCTTAGAGAAATACAAGGCTCCTTGCAACTGATCAAACTGGTCGTCGATTCTAGGGAGAGGATATCGATTCTTCACGGTCAGTTTGTTCAATTCCCTGTAATCGATACACATACGGAACGACCCATCCTTCTTCTTGACAAATAACACCGGTGCTCCCCACGGTGAATGACTCGGTCGAATGAAACCCTTCTCCAGTAGTTCCTGTAGCTGGCTTGACAACTCTTGCATCTCTGAGGGTGCTAACCGATACAGTGTCTTAGCTATCGGTGTAGCTCCAGGAACCAGCTCTATATCTAATTCCACCTGTCGTGGAGGAGGCAATCCAGACAAATCATCAGGGAACACTTCTGGGTAATCCCATACAATCGGAATGTCTACCAATTTCGTCTCTTCTTCCTTCTTTTCTACCACGTGAGCTAGAAAAGTGTAACACTGCTTCCGTAGACCTTGGCGTGCTTTCATGCAGGTGATAAGCTTCAAGTACTTTCCCGGTCGCTCTCCTTGTATTCTGAGTACTTTCCCGTCTGACATGGGGATCCGCACTACTTTATCTCAGCAAACAATCTCGGCTCCATGCTTCGACAACCAATCCATTCCCACTATTACGTCAAAGCTCCCAACTCAAAAGGTATCAAATCTATGTTGAAGGCCTGGTCTTCCAATATTAGGGTGCAGTCCTTAATAATTCCTCTGCCTGTTCAACCCTACCATTTGCCATTTCTACAGAGTAACTAGTTTCTAGTCTACTGGTACTCAAATCAAGCATTTGCACAAACTCAGATGATATAAAACTATTGTCTGCCCCAGTATCAAACAGTACAGATGCGAAGTGGTTATTGAGTAAGTGCGTACCCGTGACAACGTTCGGATCCTGACGGGCATCATTATCTCCAATGACGAAGGCACGTCCCCTTGCAGCATTACCCTGGTTTCCTTGGCTTTGAGCACCCGCTATGGCCACTATCTGCTGCTGGTTGTTTCCTTGCTGACCCGTGCCCTATTCAGCGGGGCACATATTTCTGAAGTGATCGAGGCCTCCACACTCGTAACAAGCCCTGGCATTCCCAGCGGGGTTAACCGCGTTGATGGGTGCCACCAGGTTTGGCGCTACTCTGCAGTCTCTTGCTTGATGCCCCGGGCGTCTGCAGTTCAAACACACCCGGCACGGCGCTGCTGGAGGATGATGAAGATTGCACCTGTCACATCTTGGGTGCGGCCCAGCATATTCCTTCTTCCCTTGAGTCACGGCCACAAAGTTTCTGGTTACTTTGGCCCTCTTATCAAACTTTCCGGTACCGGACCGGCTCGTTTCCCCAACTCCTTCCTTTTCTCTGCTCCCTACCCAATACCTGTCCTTATCATCTCATCAGTGAGAGCGCCAGCTTTCAGAATTGCGCTCTGGATTGTAGGAGGAGCAGCTGCAGTTACCATTGCCCGGATTTGAGGCGCGAGTCCCCAAATGTACCTTTCTATCCTCTTGGATTTTGGAGTGACTAGGTGTGGAACTAGTCTAGCCAGCTCGTGGAATCGGTCAGTATAAGCTGCGTGCCCAGCCCCCACCATAGCATGATTCCAAAATTCATGCTCAAGTTTCTGCATCTCGTTGAGAGGGCAATTCCTCGGTAATCAGGGCTTTGAATTCATCCCAAGTCATCTGCATCGCAGATTCCCTTCCTCTAGCTTGAACCTGGGTGTTCCACCAGGTTAGTGCTCTGCCCTGCAGTGAGCACGTAATACTTGATCCGTTGGCTGTCGAGGCATTCACTGATGTCGATCACAGCCTCCATCTTCTCAAGCCATCTAGTCAGGGCTATCGCCCCACCTTTCCCATCGAAATCCCGGCTTACAGGCCACAAATTCCTTGTAAGAACATCCCCGTTTGGCATTAGCAGCCCCAGTTTCATTACCTGCCGTACCACCATTCCCGGTCTCCTGATTGCTTTCATTCCCATTCGGGTTCCCATTATCCTCGTTTTCATTACCACCATCCCGTGGGGGTGGTTTTGCTGTTGCAAAGCGTCGCTCACCTGAGCTACAATAGTTGGAATCAGGGCAGTCAATTGTTGAGCAATTAAGGCTGCCATATCAGCATTTCCAGTCCCTTGCGTATTGCCAGAAGGGCCTTCATTTTCTATTGGAGGTCTACCCCTGCCTCTGCCTCTGCCCCTCGGGGCTTCACTTCCGCTACTATTACTGCGGGTAGATCTTCGAGGCGGCATGTTCTATTCATACAAGAGGAAAAAAATAAGCTTTAGTCACCTTAAGATGCACAAGTACTCCACTTATCAAGTTCCAACGTTTCATGTTCCAGTCAGTCAAGATCACCATGCAGCCCATTTCAAGCATATTCTCGGTATATCGGTGATGTTTATATATAGGGTTCCCGCAGCGTTCCACCCACACCCATAATGTACCGAGAATGATGCCTAATCCGGTTACATGACATCCGACCTTCCTTCACATCATATCCATAATAATCCATCAAGTCATCTGAGTGCCCAACATGTAATCACATATGGTCTGGCGGAGGTTGTCTATCTCGCGTCCTTGAAAGGACTCAACATAGCCTCCTCGGGTCGGTCTTCAGTATCTGAGGTCTAGCGCAATGTTGATCTGTGAAGATCTCTTCGGGTCTCAATACCCGAATTTAGTTATGATAACTTGGCGCGCAGAGGGACGGAAGATCTAATAGAAAGCATCTCATAAGGGACGAGCACAAGGGCTCAAGTACAAGGTGAAGATCACATGACAGAAGGATAATCAAACATGTAAGGAGGAACACATACACGAGATATATAAATGCACACAAGCTTAAGCATGCAAATCTACATGAAGGTTCCTAGGTTATAGTCTAGGTCAAGTGTAATTGCCTAATTCTCTATAACCAATGGCTCTGATACCAGTCTGTCACACCCGCTGATAGCGGAAACACGGGGAATGTGAGCTAGACGGGATCGTCATAACACATGGTATACAATAGAGTAGCAATAATAATAATATGATGACAAGCGTGTCATGATGACACCCGACACAATTGGAGACTTGTGTCGTGTATAGTCAATGTTCACGACAGCATAGCCGTAAGCACAACATAAATGATCACATAAGCATTAAGGATAACTTGTAATGTAAATTCCCACAACTCGGGAACAAGTATACAAAATCCATGTTCAAGCTTTACAAGGGTAATAATTACAAAATGTATCCTAGGGTCTCCTCTAAAAGGCAGCACTCCTAGATCTTCAATTACCTTGATCACCTGAAAAGAAATGCTCAAAATGGTCAACATAATTGTTGGTGAGCTTCGCAGGTTTTAAGTAATAAAAGATGTTAAGATGAAAACAATAAGTTTAATAAGAGCTACCGCAACTACACTTATGTATAGGCGGTTTTACCAGTTATACATAGCTACAGCCAAACCTAATCATCGGTTCCACGGGAATTGATGGCTGTAAAGAGGTTCCCAAAAAAAGTAAATAGTTTATTAAGACGTAGCAAGATCCACACAGCGCATACGTATAGTTTATAACCAAACCATCCTTAGGTCCCACTACCGGGATTAATGGTTATATGAAAGGTTTCCATAGTATAACAAGTTTAACATGACGTAGCAAGATCCACACAGCGCATACGTTTAGGTTACAACCAAACCAATCTTTAGGTCCCAATTTCCAGGATTAATGGTTGTAATGGATGATCGGCTTAGAAGAACCACACAGAAGAACCACACAAAGAACCACACAGCCGAGAGCATCCAAGGTCAATAGCATACACAAG
The DNA here is from genome assembly GCA_024085815.1 of Flaveria linearis. Classification (NCBI taxonomy): domain Eukaryota; kingdom Viridiplantae; phylum Streptophyta; class Magnoliopsida; order Asterales; family Asteraceae; genus Flaveria; species Flaveria linearis. Next base: position 1,262 of record JABSNV010000850.1, on the reverse strand, counting down.
TAGCATCAATCAACACATAACATCAAGTAGTAGCGCATAGTAGTGTAATACCACTAAGTAACATACATAGGGTAACATAGCACATAGTTCAAGTTCATATAGCAGCAATCACAAGATAAGCAAGATAAGTTACTCATAGAAGTAGCAGCCAAATTCCACTAGGGAAGGTGCCTGAAATCAAGTTAAGTAGGTGAGCATTCTCTTCCCCCAAGTTGAAAATATTAAAAGGTTTTATAAGAGTAAAAAGGGGCCACGAAACTCACTGAACAGATGATAGGCACGTATGATAATGTTCCCAACGGTAGGATGCTATGAACAGTCAAACACCTATTGGAGTTACTGACAAGCATTAATAATGAGCATAAAGCATAAGATGATATCAATAGGCTCGGGCAGTTTCGGTTCGGTGTGGGTAGTACACACACAAGCAGACATACACATATCAGACTAGGTTATTTTAATAGTATGTGCCTGTTGATAGCGTTGACTTTAATCTTTGTGGTCAAGCTATGACACTTTATTAATGTTACCTTATCGTCGTAAGATCTCGAAAAGGGGATCCACACACACACACACATCAGTCACACAACAGGACTGGACGCACGACTCAACCTCCTTCACACGAATGGACCTTCAGTCGTACGAATCAGCTTCATTCGTACGATTGAACCTTCATTCATGCGACTAAGCATTCAGTCGTACCATGCAAGACCCAGTCATACGACTCAACCTCCATACACACGATTGAACCTTCATTCATGCGATTGAACATTCATTTTTTGTGCGACTGGCCTTTCAGTCGTACGACTCACGCACAATCGCACACAATTTATTCGCACTGACTCAATCGCACGCACATCACTCGCATGGACTCATTCGCACACACTTTCAATCGCACACACCCAGTCGCATGACTCAGTCGTACGACTCGCCCCAGTCACACATAGTCGCACGATACACCATACGCATGACTCAGTCGTACGATTTGCCCAATCGCACGGCTCAGTTGCGTGAACAGACCCAGTCGCGATGAACAACACGATTCGCGACTGTCGACTGCAGAGCAGTCTCCAGCTGCTCCGTGCACTCGTTTTACTCCCAAAAACTTCCAGAATACCTATTCTAACATGCTAAACAAGAAGCACACTCAGATACACAACATGCAAGCCTACACGACTTCATGTGCTCGGACGAAACCCGAGCACCCGAAACCCTAGAAAAGCAGAAGTGAAAATCGAGCAAGAAACGGGTCAAACAAAGTT